>OX393563.1:28502390-28562390 GCA_947652115.1 Blastomussa wellsi | reverse complement strand
AGTTTAGCAAGGCAAACAGCTATACAAGTTTAACATGCATGGATTTTATTCATTTAACATTTCAGTGACAGATTCAAGCTTTGTGGCTTTCCCACATATTAATCTACGCTGATTAAGTTCCAGCTGCCTGATATTTTGCCAAAAAACTCGAATTTCCTGATTGAATTGTCATGCAAAAATTAAATTCATCGACTTCTAATTTATTTGTATTTCAGTCCTTGCCAATTGACATTTCCAATCCTGTAATGAAATTTGAAATTGACAACCCTGGTGTGCGATAAGAAGTTTAGATAACCACCCCATCCGTTTAAGGTAATCTGGATTCCGGAATCCAAGACATTTTAATTTTGCCTGTGGAATCCGGAATTCTGGGCTTTGGAATCCGGAATCCAGCTCTTGGAATCCAGAATCCCACCTCCTATTGCAATCCGGAATCTTTGCTGCTGAAATCCACTCCCAATCGGTTTGATAGGCCTCCCGTGTCAGCTTATGCTCATGGCAGGCAACTTTCACGCGTTTTTCGCTCGCGCTGTGCCAACTGGAAAAGAAAGAAGCTGGTCGAAAGACAGGGAGCACTTACCATTTAAACGGAATTTTCCGTGCATTTTTTTTAGACAAGTAGAACTGCACCACAAGGAAATGGATCAGATTGAGCCGTACCATTTGGTCCTAAGTTTCGATATATCCGCGGCGGGCGCCTGGAAGACAATAAACATGTTGCCGTTAGGAGCCTGACACCAAGTTTATGGGAAAATGGTACAAAAATCAACTCGGGAAGAAGGTAATACCTTGGAAGGTGTATTCAATCGGAATGAACCGCATCATTTGAATTCATCCCGGAATAACCGGTTTTTTCGTGCAAATGGTAAGCGCTCAGGAACTGTTATAACCGTATTAGTCGTCCCAGTGACATTCAGGGGCGTGGTGCTTCCGGCTATGTCTTCGGGATTTTCAACAGTCATTTCTATCAATATCTCGGCACTGCCGATATCTGATTCTATCTGATTTTGTACGGCTTTTAAACATTCAAGCTATATGGGGAAGCACAACACAAAGGTCGAAAGGTATGTCCAGGATTGACCGCCAATGAGATGAAAGCTCTTTATGACAAGTATCAGTCAAGTATCAGTATCAGCAGTGCCAGTCTAGAATGATTCCCTCCGTAAAATTCCGCAGCACATGGCCTCCATTCAGACGTTCCGATAGCAACTGTCTATATGTCGGTGAACCGTGAAAATATAAATTTTGCTGCTATTCTTCGAAACGCAGCAAATATCATTTTGCTTCCCCAGGCGCGATTGTTCGTTCATTGGTATCGATTCGTTCTGGCCTGTGAACAGGCTCCAACTAGATACGAGTGGGCGCGCCTGTGGGTGGGGGAGAGGTTGAGCTCTCACCCTTCCCCGCCTTCCTACTCACCCCTACCCTATTCCGTCATCTTTCTCCCACCTTCTCTTCGCGCCATCCTCGTCAGAGATGTTCACAGGCAAGATTCGTTGCCTCGCTTCTCCTTTTTTCGCGCATGCTCGCCGGTACGTTCTTTTGCTCCAAGTGCCTGGAAAGGAAACGGCGGTTTGTAAATGAATCGTCCAAGTCGTCATAACGCACCAAGGAACCAGGAACAAAATAAAGTCACTTAAGCAGGTACGGGATGGACGTTACTACAACACGGAATGGGGAATGCGAAATTGAAATGTAAAGAACCAAAAATGGGTAAATAAGAAATGAATTTTTTTCGCTAATGACTGGCCAGATTTGCAACTACGCCATCAACGGAGATGAACTTCTTCTAATCTTCACAGGACTGTACGCCAAGAAGTTCGGGACTGTTATTATATTTGTTATTATTTTGGCATTACAATGTTCATTATGCTAGGAGAAAATACGGACGTATGCGGCCCGAAGGGCCGCCAAGCGGAGCCCCATACTCATATGCATGGAAAAGAAAAGGAAACCCATGAATTGATTTTCTCATGCATGGTTATCATGGCTAACGGTATTGATCGTGGGAGCGTACGCACGACGACGACGACGACGGAGTCGCGCAACATGGCGACCATAAATAGCCATGCCTTGTCAACACCTTGTCAGACATGTTATGGTCAATTGACAGCTGTCAAATCGAGGTATCCGCTGACCAGTATCACATGACCAGATCACGTGCTTAAATAAGAACTCATCGAGGTAACGTGTTTTTTTAAGTTGACCACTGACCAGGCATTGGTTTTCTTCATTGATCGCGGGCTCATGTCCAATTTTTTTCTTCAGGCAGCACTTTTTTTTACTTTTTATGGTCATTCTTAGCGGAAATTCTACAATTGGAGTTGACGTTCTTAATTATTCTTATTTATTTCATAGAAATTATTAAGATTCAGCAAAAGAACGGAGCTCCGCTTTTAGGCTTGGCTAAATGTATATATTATTTGTTTTTTTCTTGGTTTAATGTGACGTAATCAAAAACTGAAATCAAACTTCGCTGCGCCTGTTAAATTTTCGTTGCCACTAGGTGTGAGCTGAAATAAAAATATATCTTTTCGCAAATTTTCAGCTCGATAGGACCCTTCGTTTTGAAAACAGGGCATTTGGAATATTTGAGTTTCTGACATCTTTCCGTATCTGACATCATCTTTCCGTATCTGACATCAAGCTGAGTGCTGTGGCAAAGCTGGTTTATTTAGAAAAAGCCCATCCTTTCGATTTTCAGCAGTTTGAACTTTTAAGATATAATAAATGGTGTTTTTGTGAATGTATAATAGCTCATGAGCCAAAAGCAGTTGCTATTGTAGCAAAATTGAGTTCAAGATGGTTTCTCAGGCATCACGGCGGCGATATTTGTGTCCCTCGGAAGGACACAAATATGGCGTCTCCATACTGATATAATTTGGTTTTATCAACTGGGTTGATAATGTGAATTGGCCACCGTAAAGTGATTCAAGAGCTGACGTTTCGAGCGTTAGCCCTTCGTCGGAGCGAATCAAGGAATTGTGGGTCGTGTGTTATTTATATACAGAAAGATGGAGCTTCGCTATTGGCTGGTGCCTGGTAACGTGAAAACAACGGAATAAATTAGTTGAATGAAAAGTGTTCGTTGATACCGTGAGGATTAAGAGTGCCGATTTGAAAAATAAATTTTTGTTCCAGAGTTTTGCGGCTTTCCGTGTTTCCTTGGTGAAGTGAAAGGCCACAGACTGCCATATGCTGCTAAGAATGATTTGGGAGATTGAAGTGTCTCGCGACCGGTTTCGATGCATTTTTGTCGTCTTTCTCTACGTCACGAAGGTGTTCTCGGAATCGGTCGCCAAGTGGTCTCCCTGTTTCGCCGATGTATAACTTTTTGCAAAGAGGGCAAGTTATACAGTAGATGGCATTGGCTGAGGTACAGGTGAAATGATCAGTGATTTTGATAGATCGCTTGGGCCCCGATTTTTTGTCAACGTTGTGAATGAAAGGGCATTTTTTGCATCGTGCGAAACAAAACGAACCAAATCGATAACGAAGCAAGGATTTCTGGTCAAAACAAAACTGCGAGGACTAACTAGCCTCGCTTTCATACAACTCGTCCCGTGCGATAACCGAGTGGTCCGCCACATTTGCATTCGGTGTATATTATAGGACGTGTAGATTCAAAGCGTCACATGGAAACCAGTTTTCGGCCTAGCAGTTTTCTATTAAATGTTTATTCACCTTCAAGCCCAAAAAAACTTTGGCACATTGTGGGCTTTTAGTAAAATTCTGATAACAGAAACTTAGAAACATACAAGGCTACATATTAGTAACATGAAATGGGGAAAAGCTCGCGGCGGTCATTTCAAAGGCAACTTGTAAACAATATATGCCGCCCTTTGCGTGCGGCAGCCGACTTGATAGGGATGAGTGAGTGACTGAGGGAGTAGATTGAGTAATAACTAACAATATGAAAATAGTTTCTATACTTGAATAATTTCAAACTAAATGTCGGAAACCGTTTCAACGTTCTTGGACAACGATTATGAATCAAACCAAAAACGCTGTACACAGTCACTTTGTACAGCGAATTCGAAGCGAAGTGATTTCGGTCTCTTTCAAAGTCTCAGTACGGCGATGGATTTTAAATAAAACAACCTTCTTTTAAAAAACACTGTACAAAGTAACTGGAAATCGTAAAGAGCTGTTGATAGAGGATGAATTCCAGTATAATCGCCTTTGGATGATGTGGCAATGTTTGGCAATATCACAGAAATGATAAAAATTCCTATTTATCAAGATCTTTGTCTTAAAAGATTTTTGACGCCGATTGCCGAATGAAATTTTTTACTAGTAATTATAAGACAGTTATTGATAACTGGATCGTAAACAAACTTCTTAATTACTCTTTGAAAACGAGTTGAAAAAGTTTCCGACATTAATTTGAAAAATTTTTGAAAAGGTTTCCGACATTTACTTTGAAATTATTTAAGCATAGAAACTATTTTTATATTATTAGTTATTACCCATGGACTCCCTTAAAAACTCACTCCTCCCTATCACGTCGGCTGCCGGACGCAAATGGCGGCATATATTTGTTTGAATTGACCGCCTCGATCCTTTCACCGTTTCATGTTACTAATATGTAGCCTATGTTACTTAGTTTCTGTTATCAATTTTTCAGGCTTGAAGTTGAATAAACATTTGAGAGAAAACTGCTAGGCTGAAAACTGGTTTCCATGTGACGCTTTGAATCTCCACATCCTGTTCACCGGCTTTAACTCTGAAATTTATGCATATATATCAGTGAAATTACTGATTCTAAAAGGAAATTTCTATGTAAATACGTATCGTTTTAGTAAATAAGGTATTTTGATAACTTATCATGCGTTGTTCTATAGAAGAATCTTCTTTTTCCCGTACTTGGCAACGGAAATTAAGAGATTTGATTAACTTGAGGTAAAACTTATTATGTGGATCGCCTGTTGTCATGCAGAAGCCAACAAGGAAAGAGGCGTAAAAGGAAAAATATAAAGATCGAAAGAAGATAGTTTGAAAAAAAAAAAAATAGTTAGAATAGTATCTGAAGAAATACTTCCTTAAATGACAGACTTATGTAGTCAACTCTCTCTTAACGGATACCTTTATTACAGGCACCTCTATTAGACGGACACCTGGTGTTGGTCGCGGCCGTTTCTCAGTCATTTTACTATAACCAAACTCTCTACAAGACGGACATCTCTTTAAGACGGACAACGGACACTTTGAAATCGTCAACGGACACTTGTGAGGTGCTGAATCTCACTGCAAATTACGATTTAGGGAACAAAGGTTCTTAAATTACCAAGTACGTGACTCTTTTTAACACCAGACGTTTAATTGACAGCTCTTTTCTTGTCGGCAGAATACATACAGTGCAACTTAAAATTAAATCAGTCATTGTCACATTCAAAAAATAACTTGGAGGTGCAACCGAATTGTATTGTAATCTAAAAAAGTTATTTTCTTGCTTTCTAAGTTGGAAATTCCTGGGGTCATGTTACGTCGACTCTCTATAAGCCGGACACCTCTAAGACGGAAAGCTGCAGCCGGTCTGTTGGTGTCCGTCTAAGAGAGAGCTGACTAGCTGTATTTTCATAAAATATTAAATTCTCGAGAAAAGTCGCTAGCCTGGGAGTCTTCTCTACTAGGTTCCGCTTTCGCCAGGTGGTCAAGAGTTTTAAGACTCACAGCAGTTTGACATAAAACTCACACAATTCGATCACCTGTTGTCGGATCGCACACCAACTGATAGCGCGAAAGATATGCGAGTTCAGAAAATAATTCTCTTGCTGTCGTTTTAGTGGTATAAAAGTTTCAATAGCTACCTTTTCACGCTATATAAAACGAATATAATTATATCGTAACAGGTGAAGATGTAATACCGATTAGGAACAGCTGGCACGAAACCTGTAGAAAGTTTGGTTTAGAAAGCGATCTCAAAGTAGCTTAGTTTAAATACGGTAATTTATGCTACTTTATGCGCAACGTTGTTGTTTAGAATACATAATAAGTAGGTTTTACGACATGGAAATAAAATTGCTGTCCCTTTTATCAGTTCAATTTTACCAAATGTATGATATGTGCTTTGACTCGGCAGCAACATTTTCAACTTATCTGAAACTGATTTATTAAAAATTGTACTCGTCTGGCGGAGTAACTGAGGTTTATGAGGGCCTAAGAAATAAAGCGGGTGGCGAGAACCCTTGTATACAATAGCCATGTGGTTTTGAAATCTATTAATTCTCCACTTATCTTAAAACAGCTGTTCTCAGCTTACAGGGTTCGCCTTCACCTTGTAAGGCCTTGAAAGTCCTTGAATCTCAGAATAAAAATTCAAGACCTTAAAAGTCCTTGAAAATTGCAACCAGTGCTGAAACGTCCTTGAAATTTGTAGCTAATTTCAATTAATGTAGACTTTTACTTGTCTGGTAGGCACACTCTCTACCATGCGCAGCAGATTAACGCTTGATTTTGCAGCGCGTGGAGTCCTTGATCAGGCCTTGAATTTTTAGTCCAGAAAATGGTACGAAACCTGCTTCTTAAGTCGTACGCGTTGTTGCAAAATTGGTAGACTGTGAGTCTGATGATCGGTCGTTGGTAGTTAAAATGGCTACTCACCTTGAAAACCTTGAAGCTGAACATGCATTTGAGAAAAAATTTAGGAACGAGAATGGTTTTATGTGTCGGTTTGAATCAAAAAATCAAAATGACCTACCCTTTAGAGGGTAGCACATACAATATAACAGCCTTTTGACTAACAAACCTGCATGTGGTCCTCAGATTTCCGATGGAATTGGAATCTCGGCCCACACTTTACCTAAAACAGCTGTTCTTAGTTTTATACTGGTTATAACATGCAACCGGCATTAGACTTCTTGCTCATTTCTAAATCGATACAGATCATCCTCGTAAAAATAATAAAAAAAAACATAAAATATAACAATAAAGTGCAGTTTTGATTATTTTTTGCACTTGTTGAAAGTAAGGGGATTTCCATGTGATCAATGAAAAAATTAGGCTTGATTTGCACGTAGGTATGATAGATGTCATGTCACCTTTGTTACAAAGGGTTTCTGGCTTGCAATTGGTTCGAGTGGATTTCGGGTGTGCCCGATTCGGGTTTAAAGCAGCACTCGCCAAATTGAGGTTCTATTCACCCTACTGATTTGGAAGAGAGAAGATCGAGAACAACAAGAGCTGTAAGATGGATATCTTAACGAGTAAACGGGTTAAGAAAGGCTTTACTTGGGATGCTACTTAAGGACAACTTTAAACGTTTATGTTAATATCTTGCTTTACGTATACCATCATGGTAAGTATTGCACAGGAAAAAATAATGTTTTGTTTTGTTTTCCACTGATGAAGTTACTCTACTGCTTGTTCTTGCGAAGAGTATACGTGCAATTAAACCAGACATGAACAGGAAGGCGCTGTAAACGGTCAAAAGTTCGTAATTGAAGGAGATGGAAAAGGCAAGCCTTTCAAGTAAGTAAGAGTTTTAAAATGCTTAATCATCTTGTTTAGATTAACGGCCATAATTCTTCGAAGAGTGCTTACTTTAGGAAAAGGCCTTTTTTTTCCCTTCGGTTTTCCATTGAACGTGATTTAAAACCGAGAAATCGTCTCAAACCGCATGTTTTTCAGGCGATTCACGGTTAAAAAAGATATAGAATTAAACTGATAAATTGTTATTGCCTTAGCCCAAGTATGACAGTAAAGCTACCGAAAATATATAGCTCAAGTAACAAAATAAGCTAGAGCTCCGAACTGTTTTTGGTATCGATTAAGCTAAGTTTTAAATTTCTGCCGTCATTACTTTAACGACATTTTTACAGAAAAAATAGTTCTGCATTGCATATGAACAGTATGTTTTCTTTATGTTTGGTTTCCTGTTTGCCTTTCAGGGCAACACAATCTTTTAGCCTTAGAGTCAAAAAGACGCACTTCTGCCTTTCGCATACGATATCCTGACAACAGCATTCCAGTGCGGCAACAGAGCATTCACCAAATACCCAAAAGATATACCAGAATTTTTCAAGCAGACGTTTCCTGAAGGACACTCATGGGAACGAAGCATGATTTTCGAAGATGGGGGCATTTGCACAGTCACAAACGACAGAAGGTTAGTAACGTGTAGAGTTGATGCCTTCTGCAGGAAAAAGACGTGACACTGTACATGTATGTTCCAGATTAATAAAATTTGTTTAGTACTAGTCACATCATTTTAACTTTTGCCTCCTTGTCATCCTTTATTTCATTTTGTTGGTGGTTATTCATAGATCTAGCCAGTCTGATACAGTTTAACGTTCTTATTGCCTTCTTGCTTTAATTGTTATTAATGGAAACATGTAATTTTGAAATATTTTAACATCATTTTAACTTTTGCCCCCCTTTTCATCTTTTATTTTCATTTTGTTGTTGGTTATTCATAGATCTACTGATACAGTTTAAACGTTCTTATTGCCTTCTTGCTTTAATTGTTATTAATGGCAACATGTAATTGTGAAATATTTTAAACAACAAGTTTAAGACTATTTTCCAAAGTAGTTCTCTCTGTGCATAACCATAAGGAAGAGAATGAAAATATTGGTTCTTGCAACGTTATCCCCTCCAGTGATGGGGCTCGTATACCTTAATGTACAAATTTCTGTAAAATACTATTGCTAACCATGCCTCTTCTCCAACTAAAATTGCTTCTCGTATCTTTATTACATTGAGAATGTCTCACCTCTCTTTCATCAGAATGGAAGGCGACTGCTTTATCTATGAAATTCACACTTAAGGGGTGAAATTTTCCCTCGATGGTCCAGTTATGCAGAAGAAGACGCTGAAATGGGAGCTATCTACTTGTTACTTTCGTTACGCGTTTTCTATTTGTTTAATGTGCGTGACTACATTTCTCGTGCTGTGATTATTTGTGATCAAGCTAGCTTCATTACATAACATTTGGAATAGGTATGACTTAGTCTCGCTACACTTTTACTCGTGAGTTGCGCTATCTGGTATTGGTCTTGCCATTATTTTTATTGCTAAATTCACGACCCCACCAGCTCTGCTGAATAACCCATCGCGTTTAAATAAAGTGTTCAGTTCAGTTCAGTTCAGCCATCGCTACCTTTTGTGTCGAGTCATCGCTTTCTGTGGCTAACCTCTCAGGAGTAAAATCAAAGTAAGTCTACCCAGTATTGTTATATCTTTGGTCGTTTGTTACGTTTAAAAGGATTTCTTATGCAAAATTATATCCTTGATTTACGTAGTGTATCTTTATTGTAATTAAATATCGTTAGATCGTACCTAATAGGATTAGCTTTACCTTATGTAAGTCCATTTTATCAATTGTTTTCTGTTGCGTACCACACAATCACACAAATACAATAACAATCACATCGGATTTCTCTCTTGTCATCTACTAAACATTTGATTGATCTTATTTGGTTTCTCTGGAATTTATTGTGCGTTCGATAATTTCCAGCTCCTGGGTTTCGCTTTGATTTGAGACAACCCATTTTCTACACGTGGCTTCGATTCTTGAAAGGTATTCGTTCGAATTTGATGTAAACTTCGCGTGGTTTATCGTTTGCCCGGTTGGATTTTCTCTGCTGTGCCCTTTCGCATTCTGGCTCTTCGCTTCGTTATTTAACACTTGAAACACGCGTAAGAAATTCTACACTTCAAGTTATGCAATAGGCTATCACGTTCTACAGCACTTGTGTAATTAAGGATATGGCGTCCCGAAACACGTGCGTGGAAATTCTAAGCCGATTATACTGAAGAAGAAAGCAAACAAGACACAAGTGATGCACGGGAAACACCTCCAACAATTGCTAGAATTAGACAAGAAAATGTGACTCTCGACTGGAACGGAATCCGATCGGAAAAACTCTTGAAGCTTAGATTTTGATTTATTTTTTTTTTATTTAAACACATTTGTTTAAAGAAGTTCGCCCCAAGAGCCTGCACTTTGCTCATCTAGGCGGCTCACTTCTAAATAATTTTACGATCAAAAAATGTACAAGGGCAAGACAATTACGAAGATGCCGAAAAGAGGTCAAAAGTGTTAATCGCCTTTCTTGAAACGCTTACTTTCAACATAGGCGTACGGGCACCTTCGGACTTGGAGGGGCTGTAAACTCCCTGTCCGAAAACTTTACACATTTTCGGAATGCGTTATATCTTGCCACCAGTCTGGCATTTCCTTTTATTATGGTGTTCTTTCTTAGTCCCCAGCAAAAAAAATCCCCAATATTTGGTAACATACGCATGCGCTTTGGGGGCACGGATGATGTAAACATAAATTAAATAGAGGCAAAACTTTGATAACTCACATATAAACAGCTTGTGAAGTCCAAAGTGCTTCAGCTTTTCCACACGATTTTCTGTATTTACAAGGAACTTTCAACACCCGTTTGGCAGGGCGAGGTCAGACGGATAACACAGCAAGTTGTAGAGGCAATGTGCGAGGTGGGAAAAATGAAAACAGGCTCTGAACGAGTCAATTTTCAAGAAAGATCAAATCGACAGTTCGATAAATCGCTTTGATCAACTCGTGTTGTTCCACCCCGTTCTTCTCTTTGCAACGATTCACCAACGATTCTGTGGTGGAAAAAGAATTTACAGCACGCTAACTCAGCGTAAGGTTTTGTACAATTCAGCTCTGGTTAGATTTTTCTCGCCAAAAGACGTAATCGTGAGTGGTCAGCCATTTTGTTCTGTAACTCCCAGGGCCTGGGTTCTTCAAATTGGTCACGTGTTTAGAGCGAACTCGGTTGAAATGTATTTTATAAATATTTCGTCGTAGTCGCTTTCATGAAACGAAGGGTCACCGAGAAAGTGTATGTCTCCATTTTTAAAGCACGACAAGCACAATCCATCCCGTTTACATTTACTGTATATTCTATAAACTGTAGCCTTGACAATTTGTTGGCGTCTGGAGCAGAAAGGAGCAGCTTCTATCTCCTCGTGAATTTCATCCCAGCCAAGAGATAATCTTTGCTTAATCTTTAAGGTAAGATACTCTTTGCTTTTACGAAGTTCTGAAATTGTTAGCTCAGCTGCTGCCATGAAGCGTATAGATTTGCCAAAGAATTATTTAATTGTGAATAATATTCAGTCTGAATACGGCAAGCATGACTTGATTTGTAATTAACCGAATACTGGCGTTGTCATAGCTGTTTCGGGTATTGCTATTTAGAAAGAAGCAACATCCAATGTTATACTGTTCCAACAGAATAATGGTTCGCGGAGCAAACAACTGCGTGTGGTTAATGCGTAATCGGAAAGAGAATTGTGGTATAAAGTGTGTTAGTTCATATTGTGGCCAGCATAACTTTCAACTCACAAAGGGAATGAAAATGCCCGCTCCATGTCGCAGTTGTGGCGTTGGTGTTTTGTGTGATTACCGTCTTTGTCTTTCTTGCGGGAGCAAGTTTAAACAACGGCTTATTCGCAAACAAAAAAAGGCAGAGAAAAATTTTGAACATGTTTTGGAAGAGCTTATGTTAATCCAATTAGAGATTTGAATACCTGTCATTATAACAAAGTCACCCAATTAGAGAGATTTGCATACTTGTTATTAAATTAAAGAAACTCAATTTTTTCTTGCGTTATTATACAAAGTTGCCGATGGCTAATATGGAAATTGGCCCAGCAACGTTGCAGAATTTAGAACAAGAACTTGCGGAAATTGATCTAGCAACATTGCAGTATTTAGAACAATTACTTGCAGAAAACGTGCCTGCAGCTCGGGAGATTGTTCAGAATGTGCTTGATGAGCGCATTTCCCCGGAAGAGCAAGAGCGTCAGCCCAAAGACAGAACTGACGGTAATTACCAGTTATACAAAGCAAAAAGGAATGTGTGCGCGTCTTTCAGACGAAAGGCAATCGAGAGCCTTTTTTGTAAAAAGCGACGCAAAGTTTGGAAGGCATACCGGCCTTTCTTGCATTCAAGAAATTCTAAACAAGCAAATGACATCGTTCTCTAGGAGAATGGCACTGTGTTTTCAGATAAAAAAAACAAAGAGCAGAAATATTTGACGAGCGAGCGTGTAGCCCGAGAGAGCGGTAGTGGATTCTGAACGGCAGTGTATTCCCTCTCCTCCCTTGTTTAAAATCGTTGGTAAACCGGCCTTGGTCAATATCAGGAAAGAAAAACAAACACGGTGATCGGGGCTCGGTAGAAGAAGAGATAAACGTAGCGAAAAGGCCCAACCAAACGGTCGGGAAGAAGTAAGCGGCAAAATGGCGGAGGATGATGAAGCGTCTGATGCTGAACCCACCCTATTGGTGGTTTTCACTGTCACGCTGACAAAACCTAAATTCGAAACTATTCAACTACAGAAGCTTAGAATTTCAGCAAGTGTAAATAATAAATAAATAAAAAAATTCTCCAAGCCTCAGGTCCGTGCGGTGTCCCGTTCGCGAGTTATTTGCCGAGACGCTCCACGCAAATTTAAAAAGCTTATTATGGAGACGCTATATTTGTGTCGTTCCGAGGGGCACAAATATGGCCGCCGTGATGCACGCGAAACCATCTGGAATTCAGTTGTGCTATAATAGCGACTACTTTTGGTTCATGAACTATTATACTTATACATAAACACCACTTATTATATCTGAAATGTTCAAACATCTGAAAATCGAAAGTATAGGCGTTTTCTAAACAGTATAATTTTGTTTTATCAACTGCGTTGATAATGTCAGTTGGCCAAAACAGGTTTGTCACGGTTCTCAGCTTGATGACACATGCGGCCGAGAACTCAAATATTGACGATGCTCTGTTTTCAAAACGAAGGGTGCTATTGAAAATTTGCGAAAAGATATATGTTTAGTTAGCCTTACACTAAGTGGCAACGAAAATTTCGCAGGCCCAGCGAATTTTATGACGTCACGTGAAAACAAAGAAAGACGATGCACGGAATATGTTAGCGGACATGCAAAATTCAGTCTCGAGTATTCTAAATGAAGGTGCTATCCTCAGAGAAGACTTGACGCAACTAAAGTCGTCCCTTCAATCTAAAGAGAGAGATGTTAGTGCCCGGAAAGGTGAAAGGTGAAGAAAGCTAATCAGTAATCACAGCGCTTGATGACCTGGAGCAATACTCCAATACTCCAGGAAAAACAGTGTAGAGATTCAAGGGATACCGGGCGAGTGCTATTCAACAACTGAAGAGGAAGTATTAAAATTGTCGAGCGCGTTAAGTGTTAATGTTAATCCTAACGACATTGCGATATCACACAAACTAAAACGTCGTGGCAATAATCCTAGTCAGATTATTGTGAAAATTTTCAGTCACAAAGTGAAAACAAACTTATACAAGGAAAGAGTGAAATTAATAGAGGTTAAAGTGACTGACCTGTTTCCCGGCTATTCCAGTGAAGTAAGCTCCGATGAAACCCGTATCTTTTTGAATGAATATCTGATAGTTTACAGACGCAAACTTTTATCGAGGGCAAGTGAAATGAAAAAAGATGGACTCTTGATGACTTTCTGGACAATAGACGAAAAAACCTTTGTAAAAACATCAGCGAGCGGAGATCCTGTTCGAATTTCTAGTGACTATGATTTTGATGAACTGTAAGAATGGTAAGTGATTTATTTATTTCGTTCGACCAAACAATGAACCATCCTTAGATAATTAAGCTTTACTCTAGAATCGCGTGCATAGCTCATAGAATTCTCGCACTCTGATTGGTTATAGATGCGGGGGTATTTTACGTGGAATTGCGACTTTGAAAGCGATGCGTTGCGCGATGTTGCACCGCCACACAGGATTGTTTGTTGATCTCATCTTGTGGCATTGCAAGTGATGCCATAAATATGCGTCAATTAATGCAAATCAAAGCCATAGAATTTGTTAAAAAGCCAAGGGAAAACATAGCTTTCATCGAAGGCGAGGTGTTAACCAAATTAACTCAACGGACGCTTATGCAATCCGTCAAGCGTAAGTTCAAAACATAAGCGAAAGTCGAGCGATCAAGAAAGAAACTAAGCATCAACATGACTGAAACCTGCTGAAACGAAAACAAAAATAGTAGTGTACTATAGTTAAAAGCCAAATCTGTGAATCTTTTGTATTGGCTGAAAGGAGCCACAAGAGCAGCGCGGTTAATTTTTTTTTGTCCAAACTGTACGAAAACAGACACGTGAGCCATCATTTTTTTATTTATTAATTTTTTTTATTTAAATTCTTACGCAATGCTAAAAACCCTACTTATAAATCTACAATTATAAACACAAACAAACAAACAGGAACAAAAGCATAAAACTAACACTACTAATACAATGAACTAAATTAATTAATGAACAGAGCTCTACTGCTTACAATAATGTCACCTTACGGGCAATACAATATTGAAATACTTAAAAGTAAAATTAAGGGTAATGATTTTACATATTAACGCGGTTTCCCTTTACCTGATTTTTTAACGTATTTAGAAGTGGAAATAAAACTGTTTTAATGCACGGAAAAGCATACATGTTACAAAACACATAGAAATATTTACAGGAAACAATATCGCCCATTTTTTGTAAAATTCATTTAAAGATTTGTTCTAAGTACAGATATACCTTTCCGTTTCAAATTTAACTTTTATCTTAGCTTTAAACCCAGCAATGGATGGGTGTATTTGTAATCTTCTGCAATCCCACAAATATAGTTTGGCTATTAATAGGAAATAGTTTAGCAAGCGGCATTGTACAGCTATGATGCCCATTAAAACATCTTGCAAACTAAGATGAAATAGTTCGCTTAGTTTGATACAGAATAATAGTAGAATTCAAAATCCTTCCAGAAAAGAATTGAATATTCGCAGTTGAAGAAAAGATGGATTAAGGTTTCTGCTTCAGGCTTACAGAAGGTGTATTTATCTTCAACAATATATCCTACTTTATTATATGAACTATAGTTGTTTATAGAGATTTCTACCACTGAGAAAAACCGTATCTCACCACTTGTGAAATTATGATAATGTTACGTGTGTCTGAGATTGCCAATCAGCTGCTGCCACATACTCTCTTTATTTCGCGCCATTTCTTAGTGATGAATGAATAGCAAAGCTTTTTCCATTCTAAAATTCGTCCTGCCGAGCTGCCCGCGCTTTTTAATGTTGAATAAGGTTCGTATTTTTCCCTAACGACAACGTAGAAAAATTTTTGGAAGGTGAAGGAAACAAAAACACTCGTAGAAAGACCGATAGTGATGTTGCCTTGGTGATGGCATTTCTAGTCTCGGAAAACAGAAAGCTACGAAGATTTACCACCTTCAGTACTAGACGCATACCTCAGTAAATTCGTTTTGGCGGTAAGGAAAAAGTCTGGTGAAGATTATGAACCAAAGACTCTAAGAGGATTCATCGCTTCAGTAGAACGCCACCTGACCGGGCAAGCATTCTCCAAAACTCGAGAAGCACTGAAGTCAAAACAGAAACAACTGAAAAGGTTTGGCAAAGGAAACAAACCACAAGAGTCCTCCAGTCTCAACGAATTGATACCCTTTTCAATTCAGGAGTCATGGGAATCCATTCGTCTCAAGCACTCATAAACACACTGCGGTTCAATAACTGTTTACACTTCGGATTACGAGGAGGAAAAGAACAAAGAGACCTGAAATGGAGAGATGACAGACAGCGCTGGCAAAGAATATCTTGAGTACTCAACTGAAAGACAGACAAAAACAAGACCTGGTGATAATCCACAAAACACAAGATCAGTCAAGCCACGAATGTATGAAAACCTTGCAGTCCCCGCCGCTCGGTTCAAACAAAGGATTTCTACCAATGGTTACTTTATTTCAACTTATAGGCGACGTCACAGTTGCGAGACCGCGCTTCTAAAGCTTACGGAGGACTGGCGCGCATGCAGTGATGGGAGGAAACTAGTGGTTGTCGTATCTATGGATCTGTCGAAAGCTTTAGATACGATTCCACATCCTCTTCTAACTGCGAAATTGAAAGCTTAACAGCGCCTGCGTATTGTTTGCTGACTACATAAGTGGCAGATCACAAAGAGTAAAAGTTGGAGCCTCATTCAAGGGATGGCAGACAGTCACCAGAGGTAGTGTTCTCCTTGCTTTGAAATAATACATGGTGGCAGCTGGGTTTGGATACAGTCAACGTTAAACAATGCCAGGAGGCGAACAACCGAACCCAGAAGCTGCGGAGACGGTTAATCAGGCCCATACGACCACACAAATTCCTCTCCCCGGAAAGTTCGAAGAGGCAAACAATCCACAAGCAGCAGATGCATGGCCAAAGTGAGCAGGTCAGTACTCTCCTTTATGCAATGGGTGACAGTGCCGATAATAATCTCCAAACGCTTCGATTAGATGAAGGAACTGTCTCCTACGAGGAGATTAAAAAGTCATTAAACGACTATTTTGCTGAACATAATCGTGGAAATAGCGCTTTTAATAAAAGGGCACAAAAACCGGGAGAATCTGTCGACACATTCATCTAGGACGTATACAGATTAGCAGATAATTGTGACTACGGTACGTTAAATTATGGCTTAACTCGAGACCGAATCGTAATGATTCACTTTCTGATCGACTTCAGTCAAAAGCAACTATTACACTCGCACAAGCCGTTCAAGTCGCTATGCAGAACACAAAACCGTGATCTCGTCCGTGGGGACAACAAACCAGCTCAGGTTTAATTTCTTGACCCAGGAAAGTCAGGAAATAAAAAAAAATAACACCTAACAAATAAACTTCCAAACCTACCCCAGACTGTGTGGCTGCGGAAGGCACCACTGACAAATATGCCCTGCTAAAGATGCTACCTGTAACAAATGCAAAAAAAGGGGACACTTTTAAAATGTTTGTCGCAGATCTGTATCGCCAACAAAGAAAATATGGGAACTGGAAGAAGATGAGGAGCAGGAAGAGGGGGGTGAGGCTCTATTTCTTTATTTCTTGGATGGACCTCCCAACTCGGGGTTAATGGCCGAAGTACTCGCTTCAAGCTGGATACTGGTGCTGCAGTCACAGTCATTGGTGCGCATACCTCGTGGCTAAAAGATTAGAAGTTAGTGAAATCAAACCAAACCTTGCGAGGCCCTGGAAATATTCAAATCCCAGTCATTGGAATGTTTCAAGACAACCTCTCATACCGTAAGAGAAAAGTCACTGAACCGCTGTATGTCATACCAGACCAGACTTGTCCATTACTTAGAAGAAATACCTGTGTTGCACTTGGGCTAATCACCCGCACTGATGAAGAAATTGGTGATGTCACTACACAACATGCTGATTTCAAAACTGAATTCCCTTCACTATTCACTGGCCTGGGAAAGGTGAAGACTGAAGTGAACATAACGCTGCAACCTGACGCAAAGCCCAATTGCATTTATACCCTAAGAAAAATCCCCCATCCGCTATTCCCTAAGTTTAAACAAGAATTAGACTCTATGCTTCAAAAGGAAGTCATCTCACCAGCAACTGTGCCGACTGCTTGGTCTCGTCCCAGTTCCCAAACCAGTTCCTCAGACTCTGTGTAGATCTAACTCAGTTAAACAAGGCAGTCCAGCAAGAAATCCATCCGATGCCGTCAGTCGACGATAGTCTTGCCAAGGTAGTAAAAAGTCGCCATTTCGTCAATCTCGAGATGCTAATAGAGGATTCTGGCAGCTCCCCTTGATGAAGAGTCAACATTTGACTACATTTGTCACTCCATTTGATCGATATTGTTTTAATCGCCTTCCTTTTGGCATAAGTTCTGTCCCATAGATATTTCAGCGTCACTGTCAAATATGTCCCTGGGAAACACCAATTAACAGCGGACGCCCTCTCCCGTGCCACAGAGAAAAGGACGAGCAGTTTGTAGACGAGCTAGAAAGCTTCGCACCCCAGACAGTGTTCACACTTCCAGCAGCTACAAAGCGCCTGTCCCAGATACGAGAGGCCCAAATCACTGACGAAGAATGAGCTCAAATCAGGAACTTCTGCAGTCAAGGATGGCCAGCATATATGCCAAACCAATCCTTGCTACGTCCCTACAGGGAAAAGAAGGAGCCATTTCAGCGTTGTTGATGACTTGCTTCTCTGTGACGAGCGCATAGTGATTCCTAGCTCCACGAGACTGGAGATACTCTACTGCATTCATACTGGTCATCTTCAGTGGCATAACCAAGTGCCGCGCTAGAGCACGAGCATCAGTATGGTGGCCAGGGCTGCCGACCTCTTTGAACTTGAGGGAAAGGTCTATTTGATTGCTGTTGATTACTATGCAAGGTGGTTAGAGATCAGGAGACTAAACGACCAATCATCTGCCAGAGTCGTTTCAGTCCTGAAAGAACTATTTTCCACACATGGCATAGCTGACATTATTATATCATACAGCGGCCTACAATTCAGGTCCGATGCACTTCACCTGTTTACCACTGAGTACGATTTTGTTCATGTGACAACCTCGCCAAAATACCCAGGAAGAATTAAGACCCATATCCAGCCCTCCTTGCTTTCCGATCTACACCTTTGCAAAATGGTTTTTCACCCACCGAGAACTAAACCGCCTGAGAGCTAAAGTTCATGTTATGCCCAGTGTCCTCTAACCTAATGCGCAAGATACTGACCGGTAAAGAGTACAACTGAGAGAGGACCCGTGCTCTCCCTTCACTAACCACTGGCGAGCACGTTTGGGTGCGAGACCAGAACCGGGAATGTCAGATCTTGGGAGCCACAAAACAACCAAGGTCCTACTTAGTGAAGACTGAGATGAACACTCTGCGACGTAATCGTACCGCTGTAGTTCCAATCAGTTCGCAGCCAGTCTTTCCCTCCAACGGGCCAACTATGCCACCCCGGGATCAATCACAGCCGTGAACCACGCGCCTCCAAAGGTTTCTACCCTCATCCCAGAGAACCTACCGGCTGAACCTTCAACACCTGCTACATGTACATCAACCACAGCTGTGTCAACCCAAGAAGGCCATCCAAATACTGAGCACTCTGCAACGGAGTGTGTTACACGCTCAGGGCGAGTAGTAAAACCACCACAACGGCTAGTTCTGTGAACAATTAACAAAGCAAACTCACAACAACTTTTTTGTATTAATACTGCTACATTCTTGTTGAGTTTACCGAACTGTGTACACAGAGCTAACACTCAAACTTTGGATTAGTTGTTCATTACATCAGACTTCCGGTGTTCTACTTAGAAAGACCCCGTTGCATGTTGGGGGCCATGTGCTTTGAAGATCCGCCATCTTGTGTGTATCTTGAATTGTATACGGAATAAACCCTTGCTTTGAAGCCTAAATATCACCAAAGCGATCTCTTCTTAGATATAACGATGTATTCAACAATTAACATTTTTATGCATGTAAATAGATTTATTTTATGGATGTATTTAGGTTTTTGCGTCTCTTTCTAGTTCTCGAATATATTAGTCCTTCAGGCTACTGTAAAATTCGAGGATAAATGAAGTTAATGTTCATGTTCATCTAGTGATTTTTAACCCTTTTTAGGAGTTAAAGTGTTAGGGAAAAGGCTTGTGTAGATGTTTGTTTGTTCAGTTCAGATAATTAGTCACCTAGAAAGTAAGCTTTTACCATATTGAAGCAGTGAGACCTCCATCAACGTGGCATCCCCATACTTGCGTAGAACGTTGCGGCAAATAACTCGCGAACGGTACACCGCACAGACCTGAAACTTGGAGAAATTGTTTATTTATTTATCATCTACATCATCTGAAATTCTTAGCTTCTGTAGCTGAATTGTTTCCATTTTAGTTTTTGATTGCGTGACAGAGTGAAAACCACCAATTGCCGACTAAATCGATATCCATTTGATCTCAGTGGCTTTCTCAAGAATATTAGCGAAAATGCCCGTCGATTCAGAGGAACCTTCGCTATACCGCTAAAGCATTGCGAAGGGTCCTCGAAGTGTTCAGAGGCTAGCTCATATTTAGGCAGTACAGGTAGTGAAAATTTACAGTCATGCTATCGTTACTGAGCCATCCGAAAAAGAAGTTGAAATGGGCATGTTTCTTAGCCGATTTCCACAAGGTAAGCATAATTCAGTTCCTGTCTTGCTTTCCTAGCTGCGTTTTAATCATTTAATCATTTACGTGGTTAATCAAATCTCCTTATTTCCTGTTGTCACAAATGGAAAAAATGATTCTTCTACAGCAAAACGCGAGATAAGTTATCGAAATACCTTATTTTCCAAAACGATATGTATTTCCGTAGAAATTTTTATGAAGGCTCAGTAATTTAACTGATATATATTCATTAAATTCAGAGGTAAAGCCGGTGAACAGTTTGTGGAGATTCAAAGCGTCACATGGAAACCAGCTTTCGGCATAGCAGTTTTCTCTCAAATGTTTATTCAACTTCAAGCCTAAAAAATCTTTGGTACATTGCGAGTTTTTGGTAAGATTCTGATAACAGAAACTTAGTAACAGATAAGGCTACATATTACTGACATGAAATGGAGAAAGGATCGCGGCGGTGAATTCAAACGCACTTTAGAAACAATATATGCCGCACTTTGCGTGTGGCAGCCGACGCGATAGGGATGAGTGACTGATTAAGAGAGTAGATGAGTAATAACTAATAATATGAAAATAGTCTCTATGCTTAAATAATTTCAAACTAAATGTCGGAAACCTTTTCAAAAAATTTGAAAAGGTCGGAAACCTTTTCAACTCGTTTTGAAAGTGTTACTAAGAAGATTGTTTACGATCCAGTTATTAATATCTGTCTAAAACTACAAAGCAAGTGGCACCAAAAATTCTTTAAAACAAAGACCTTCAGGTCAAAGCAATTATAAATAGGATTTCTTATAATTTCCCTTATATTCCCAAACATTGCAACATCACCCAAAGGCGATTATACAGGATTTCAGCCTCCATGAACAGCTTTTCACGATTTTCAGTTACTTTGTTCATCTTTTCTGTTTTAATTTATAATAGTTGCCAGAGAACAAATAACAAAAACTCTTTTTCAAAAAAAAAAAAAAGATGGTGTTTTATTTAAAATCCATCCCCGTATCGAGACGTTGAAAGAGACTGGCACTTCAGTGTAATTTTTCCTGTAGGGACCATTACAGTATATTTTGAGGCCCTTGCTAGGAAAAGTCAGTTTAGGGAATATTAAACTGAAGTGAATTCGGTCTCTTTCAAAGTCTGAGTACGGCGATGGATTTTAAATAAAACAACCGTCTTAAAACACCGCTGTACAAAGTAACTGGAAATCGTAAAGAGCTGCTGATAGATGCTGAATTCCAGTATAATCGCATTTGGACGATGTGGCAATGTTTGGCAATATCACAGAAATAATAAAAATTCCTATTTATCAAGATCTTTGTTTTAAAAGATTTTTCCGCCAATTGCCTGTTGAAAATATTTTAGTAGTAATTATAAGGCTATTAATAACTGGATCGTAAACAAACTTCTTAAAAAATCCTTTAAAAGGTTTCTGACATTTTCAAATTTGTTGAAAGTTTCCGACATTTACTTTGAAATAAATAAAGCATAGAAACTATTTTTATATTATTAGTTATTACTCATCTACTCCCTTAGTCATTCACTTATCCCTATAACCTCGGCTGCCGCACGCAAAGGGCGGCATATATTGTTTACAAATTGTCGCCTCGATCCTTTCTCCGTTTCATGTTACTAATGTGTAGCCTTATGTGTTACTAAGTTTTTGTTTTATATAACGTGAAAAAATGGCTATTGAAACTTTTATACCACTAAAACGACAGCAAGAGAAATTATTTTCTCAACTCGCATATCTTTCGCGCTATCAGTTTTGCTGTGTGATCGGACAGCAGGTGATCGAATCTCTTGATCACCTAGCAAAGTCGTAATACCGATTTGGAACCGCTAGCACCAAACGTGAAGAAAGTTTGGTTTAGAAAGCGAGGGTAAATTTGGCTATCTCAAAGTAGCTTAATTTAAATTCGGTGATTTATGATATATTAAAAGAGCAGAAACAGTACAAACATTTAAAACTAGGCTTAAGACATTTTTGTTTCAAAAATGTTACTGTTAATTATTTATTTTAATGTTAATGAATTATTTGTTGTTAGGCGCATTGAGGTTAGAAACGCGCCCTATAAGCACCTATTTATTATATGGTTGTTTAGAATAATTAGTAGTTTTACGACATGGAAATAAAATTGCTGGATCTTTTATCAGATTTTATCAAATTCATGATATGTGCTTTGATTCGGCAGCAACATTTGCAACTTATTTGAAACTGATTTATTAAAAATTTCACTAGTTTGGAGTAACTGAGATTTATGAGGGCCTAAGAAATAAAGCGGGCAGCTGGAACCCCTGTATACAATAGCCATATCGTTTTGACATCTTTTAATTCTCCACTTACCTTAAACAGCTGTTCTCAGCTTAACTATTATAAATCATAATATATCTAGAGGAATGTTATTAAGACGTTCTTGCAAAGTTGATAGACTGGGAGTTACCTGTACGGGGTTCGTTGGAAGTTAAAATGGCTACCCGCCTTGAAAGAAGTAACCTAATGGAAGGTGAGCATGCTTACAGCGGGCTCGTCTACCATTTCCAGAAACTTCAAAACTGAGTGAGCAAAGAAGGTGGCCCGCCCTGCTTATCCGAAGGATGAGCGAGTGCTAAAAATAACTTTTCTTGCTGTCTTTTGTGGGTTATTGGACATGTACATAAAATTGTTATGTCTTTTATCAGTTCAAGTTACCAAGTTTATGGTGTGTGCTTTGATTCTCTAGCAACATTTACAACCTATTTGAAACTGAATTAGTAAAAATACCTTTGTTTCCGAGTCAATGAAAGTGACGATGACTGATACGACATTTACCAGGTTGGAACCCTTGCATAATCGCAAATAAGGGAGCAACCAATTTGTGATTGTTTTCTCTACGAAAGCTTTGTTTTGATAGTTTCCTGTCGCAAGTGTCTTCTTCACTGTTTATTGGGAAACAGGTTAGTCATTAGTACGTGCAAAGCACTGATGATAAATTGAACTTCTTTGAGAGACAGCCTTATGAAAGAACGTAAGCAAAATGCCAACTTAAGAAAAGAGAAAATACTTAACGGTTAATATTATCAGTTTTTGAATAGTTAAAACTTTTTAAATAAATATTTTGAAAAGGATCAAAATTAAATCAAATCGCCTTTGTTTAACGAGTCTTTCGACTAACAAACCTCCATTTATCCTAAAAGCTTTTCTTATTTTTATACTGGTTATAAAATAGAACCGACATTAGTCTTCTTGATCATTTCTAAGTCGACACAGATCATCCTCATAAAAAGTGCAGTTTTGATTATTTTTGACACGTGTCGGTAATAATTAGGCGACTTCCCGCAGAGGATTTCCATGTAAACAATGAAAACAATAGGGTTGTTTTTCACGGTATGACAGATGTCATGTCGGCTTTGTTACAAAGGTTTCTGGTTTGCAATTGGTTCGAGGGGATTTCGGGTGTGGCGTTCAGATTTAAAGCAGGTCTCGCAAAAATTGAGGTCTCATTCACCCTTCCGATTTGGAGGAGAATAGATCGAGAACAACAAGAGCTGTAAGATTGATATCTTAACAAGGAAACGGGCTAAGAAAGGCTTTACTCAAGATGCTACTGAAGGACACCTTTAAGCGTTTACTGTTGATATCTTGCTTTACGTATATCATCATGGTAAGTATTGCTGTTAATGTTTTATTTTGTTTTCCACTGATGAAGTTACTCTATTGCTTGTTCTTGCGTAGAGTGAAGATGCAATTGAACCACTCATGAACATCAAGCTGCGTATGGAAGGCAGTGTGAACGGTCACAAGTTCGTGATTGTCGGGGTTGGAAAAGGCAAGCCTTTCGAGTAAGTAAATGTTTAATAATGTTTAATATTTTTGTTTAGATTAACGGCCGCAATTAGTCGAAGAGTGCTTTCCTTAGAAAGAGTTGTTTTTTCTCCTTGGGCCTTCCATTAAACGATATGTTGTGACGACAATTCGTACGAAACGCTATGTTTTTCAGGCAATGTGGGGTTAAAGAGATCTAGAATTAAACTAATAAATTGTTCTTGCCTTAGCCCAAGTATGACAGGCAAGCTATCTAAAAGACATAGCTGAAGTAACAAAATAAGCTAGAGCTTCGAACTGTTTTTGGTATCGATTAAGCCAAGTAAATTCCTGTCGTCATTAGTTTTCAGGACTTTTTACAGCAAAAATATTTCTCCATTGCATATGAAGAGTACGTTTTCTTCATCTGTGGTTTCCTTTTGCCTTTCAGGGGAACACAAACTATAAGCCTTAGAGTCATAGAAGGCGCACCTCTGCCATTCTCATACGATATCCTGACAACAGCATTCCAATACGGCAACAGAGCATTCACCAAATACCCAAATTATATACCAGACTTTTTCAAGCAGACGTTTCCTGAAGGATTCTCATGGGAACGAAGCATGATTTTCGAAGATGGGGGCATTTGCACCGTCACAAACGACATAAGGTTAGTAACATGTAGAGTTGTTGCCGCCTGCAGGGCAAAACGTGACACTGTGTACCAGATTAATAAACTTTGTTTACTACCAGTCACATCACTTTTACTTGTGTCCCTTTTTCATCGTTTATTTTCATTTTGTTGGTGTTTATTCATTGATCTACGGATACAGTTTGAACTTTCTTATTTCCTTCTTGTATTAATTGTTATTAATGGCAACATGTAATTGTGAAATATTTTCAACTACAAGGTGAAGGCTTTTTTCCAAAGTCGTTCTCTGTGTAGATAACCATAAGGAAGAGAATGAAAGAATTGGTTCTTGCAACGTTATCCCCCTCCAGTGATGGAGCTCTTATATCTTAATGTACAAATTTCAGTTAAATCCTATTGCTAACCATGCCTCTAAATAAAATTGCTTCTCGCTTCTTTACTTGGTTACATTGAGAATGTCTCACCTTTCTTTCATCAGAATGGAGGGCGACTACTTTTTCTATGATATCTACTTTCATGGGGTGAAATTTCCCCTCGATGGTCCAGTTATGCAGAGGAGGACGCTGAAATGGGAGCCAGCTTCTGAAGTAATGTACAAACGTGACGGAATTCTGGAGGGTGATGTTTATCGGCATTTGCTGCTCGAAGGAGGCGGCCATTACCGATGTGACTTCAAAACTACTTACAAGTACGTTTTTATGCGTTAAAGTGATTTGATGACTTGAAATAAGGAACAACCGACGAATTCTTATCAGGGTATAAAATAATTATGTTTGTTATATGCTTATGCACCCAGACCAGGTGTCACTTATCCGAGTTTGTTTGACTTTTACAGGGCTAGGAAAGATGTCCAGTTTCCCGACTATCACTTTGTGGACCACCGCATTGAGATTCTCAGCCACGACGAAAATTACAACAACGTTGAGGTGTATGAGATAGCCGAAGCTCACTATTCTCATCTGCCAAGTCAGCTCAAGTGAAGGCTTAACGAAAAACCAAGACGACAACAAGGCCTTTACTCAGAATTAGTCTTTGGTGCTTTCGATTCAAGGATTTGTTTCGTAATTTGTTCGAGACTAGCTCTAGAGTTAAAGGTGTTGAAAAAGTAGTTTTACGTAGTGTGAATAAACTTGTTGTCGCAACCAGGTTTGATGAAGTTTTCTTATGAAGGGGTTATGGCTTCTGGAAGCTCAATTGATTCCCTTTCCTTTCTTCTTTCTTTTTGTGCTTAAATTTGCTAAGTACCACGGGACTGGAAAAGTACCCTAATTTTTGTTGAAAATTGACCAAATTTATCCAGAACCCGGCTACAAAATGATTGATGAAGCTGAAACTTTGGTAAATTGCATAAGTGTGTATGAGGACTTTGTGTATAAATTTTAAGCCAAATCCACCGACCATTATTTTCAAGTCTGACCCGGTCCCTCAGGCAGAAAACACTTGTATGAATATGTGATGGTTTTCAGTATCTTTCTGTTCTTGCTAAGAATGTCCGTAAAAGTATCCGTGAAACTGTATCATCCGTTGACTCGTATTTTGGATGGCAAACTCCTCGGACATAGCATAGCTGGAAAGCAGATTCAATGGATAAGCTTAAATTCTTTAAACAATCTTTCCTTTAATTTAATTTCCTTGGTCGTTCTCAGTGAAAATAAACTATAGTGACAAAACTGTTTGTGAAGGGATGTACACTTCAAAAATACTACACTCAAAGGAATCAAACCCCAAAATCGTAACTTCTTTCGCAACTGAACTTGTATTATAGGACATGCCTTTATAATGCGATTTACTTGGTGTGATTTTATTCTCCTTTTTGTCGCGGTGGCCTGATGGTGGCGTGTTAAACTCTGGATTGAGTGCGCTGTTCAGGAGCGACCTGGCACTTCACTGTCCAGCTTCCTCTCTCAACTAAGCAATATAAATGAAGACCGACAAACTATCAGGCATCTATTGAAAATGCTGGATGTTACTTGGCACTGAACTTGCCTCCAATCTAGGAAAAGTAACAACAGTCCTATGCGCTTCATGATACCAAAATAACGATAAGATCCAACAGTGCGTGCAATATTGACGCAAAATGGTTTCGCCTTTATTCTTTAAATTATAAATGCGTTGTTTCACGTCGTTCAATACGTATTTTTTTTATTCAGGTGATTGCAAATTAAAACATGTGACACATGAAATTGACCTATGTTATAGTTGGTTGTGTAATTGGGTACTACTTTACTATTGAAGGTGAAGGCGATGGCAAACCGTACGATCAATAAGTTCCACGGCCCGAACAAAAAAAACAGTCATTTTTAATGATATACCACGTTATTATTTTAGGGGACACTAAACTTTCAAACCCATCATTGGCAATTGAGAAATTCTGCCTTTCCCGTTTAACATATTGTTAGAACTGACATTGCTGACTATTTGAAACCTTCAAGTATTTCCTGAATGCTTGTCATAGGAAAGGTCGTTGACGTTCGAAGATAGGATGACTGCTGCAGCCAGGGCACACGTAACATCGAGACTCTTTCTCTCTTAATGTTCATGTTGTGTTTCTTTACACTATATATATGACTGGATTTATGAGAACCGTGCCACACTCACACAGGCCGGCCTGGGAATTTTCCAGCAAAAACACCGGCTTTAACAATCAATCAATCACGGCCAACCTGTCACCAGGTAGCATGCACACCCACCTTTCTTGTGAGTGGCAGGCTGTCACTGGTTGTGCTTAACCCTGGCCCTAGGGACCATGTAGAGCTTCCTGCAGAGAAAAAAAACACTTTTCAGACTAGAAATTCAGCTTTTCTACCCACCCCACCCCCCCTGGGTTTGCATCGTTGGTGCCCAACTTGGTACGCGCTGAAAGCCAGGTGCCAGGGCAGTGTGGTGATACCCTTGTTGACGTTAAGCCCCCCGGTATTTTAAGCGCTGGGCTGGCCGCCGGCAGTCAGGCGAAAAAGTTTTGGCTCAAGGTTGACCACGTTCTCAAAAATCCAGACATATATATGTTGCAATGTACACATCCCGTGGATTACTTAATAGGTTAACATGTGCTACGAAGATTAACTATACGGTAAAAGCTACAATAAGTACAAGTGCAATATACTAATTCAGAGCTAATAGTGCGCCTGCACTGAGGATATAATTTATTTGAAAATACAGCATGAATGGTACCCTATATTTATGAACTGTTATGGATGCTTCAACTTTGCAGTGTTGAAGATCTATATGTATGCCACAAGGGACGTTGATTCGTTTTAAAAGTTTAGGTCTCGAATTGAGAAAAAGGTTGATTTTCAGAAACCATTATGTCATCGTTTCGTTGCTATGGTAACACCGATGACTATAAAATCTACATATTTGGAAACCTTCAGTTATCATTCTGTAGTAAATTTGGCGAAAACTCTTGCCCGACCGATCCAAGACAGCGAAGCAGAAGCTTTTTAAAGCTGAGTTGGTGTGGTTCTGAAAAACTGAGATGAGCCACCTTAATTGATTCTCGTTCTGTAACTAGTATACCGTTTAATCTTGCCTATATTTCATTTACTACGGTTGTCTATGATCCGCTGCTTAATTAATATTTATTTTTTATAATTGCTTTCTGTATTTTATGTAATACTGTAGTATGATGTTATTAATCGGTAACAGTAGCTCTCATCATCATTATTTTATTTCAATCGTTTTAAATTTAACAAATTAGAGAAATATATATATATATATATGCAACCTGCATCTAGCAAAGCCAACCGAGGCGGGTTGTATAACTTACAATCAAATTTAACAAAATAGGTTAATTTTAAATCAGATAAAAGAAATAAATACAATAAAATAAAATATATAGGTTCATACATTCAAATATAACTAGTATTTACGCGAGTAGAGAAAGAACCCATAAGAAGACAGAACATAAGAAATTCATAATATTAGCTAGAGTTTCATTAATGATAATAAGTAATTTTTTAGATTAACGTTGAGATATCAACATAACCACCCTCATCACCAAGTTAAGAACCGGAAATGAAAATTGGTGAGTTTTGTTTTTGAAAGGTTTTTCACTAAGTGTACGCAAGTCAGGCTTCAGGGAATTCCATAACTTAGCTCCGAAAATGGAAAACAAGTTACGTCGAATACTCAGTATTGGTTTATTAACATTTATAATATAGATAGGATTCTGCGCGCGTTCTAATTGGTCAAAACCCGTGTTTTATCAGAGTATAATACATGGCTTAGGCTTTTTATTTGCTAAATAAGTTGCCATCATCAGAAAATCTAGTGATATATGAATGGACCTCGAATGAACGGGTAAAGAGATCACAGATATTCTGAGGCGCAGAGTTGGTAGACAGCGTGCATAAGAAAACATACAAAACAAAATAAAGTATATTGAGGGGTAAGACATTGGCGGGGACAAACAAAAGATTAGCATGAGATCTATTACTTGCAAAGAACATTAGCCGAAGAGTTCGTTTTCGTAAGATAACGATCTTCCTCAAATAGACCTGTGCATTTTGGCCCCAGGCAGCAATTCCGTAGTATGTATAAGGGAATATCAGAGAAAAATAAATTTTGATTATAATATTCAGAGGGACGGAGTGCCTTGATCGTGCAATAATTCCAACTTCTTTAATAATTTTAAAGGCAATATAGTCGACTTGATATTTCCAGGTTTTATCGATGAGTACTCCCAAGAACCTTGCATTACCTGTGCATTCAAGAGAAGTCTCACTATTTGAGACATTATTTTATTATATATATAGCGACAATTTTAGGTAATAAACTTTGCAGATAGAATTCTATATCTGCTATATTTTCACATGTGAGAAAAGCGATACGTCCAATCAGCTTCGCGTATAGCTTTCTTCACATGTGAAAAATATAACCAATCAGCATGAAGAGTAGAACGACCTAACCAATCAGAGCGCGGGAATTCAAATGGTTTCCAACGAGGTTGTGAAAACAACACGCTGCAAGTTTGCAAGCTCTCGAAGACAGTTTATGTTTTGGCGACAAAATTTGTACTTTTGAGAACTTTATGGAAAGGAAAGCCATCAGAAACACGCCAAGAAAAACCTTGAGAACACAGTTATGATATGGAAATGCTGAAATCATTCTCCAGGCGGAGCGAAGACAAACTAAATGTCGATAAGGGAAAGCCAAGAAATGAAAGACTTTCATTGTAGCTTTGATACAACGCAGCCGTGGACGTTCTAAGAAAATTCAAGCACTCTTGGGAACACCAGGGTAAAGTAAATATTTCACTTTTGAATATGGATTTCGTAATTATTGTTTAATGAACCGACTCCTTGTGTTATCACAACTTTTGTTCAAAAATTCGCCAGTTGATTTGCGCGCAGTAGTTGATTCACTTATGGCGACGTTTCTCGATGCGATAGCAAAAGCTTTTCTTTTAAAAAGTGTGAACACAGTGTGTTTTATACCGCTATTTAAATAAAGTTCTTGTTTACGATAGCTTGTCGTCGCCGTAATTTTTCTTTTCTATTTAAAAGAGATCTCGCTTGGAAAGCCATCAGAATGCATTTGCAGCTTCGTTTTCCTCGTAGCGCTGCGTTTAACTCTTTAATTATAGACTAGAAAAATCGCTTTAAGTTACAATGGTTGAGTACTCGTTATATATAATAAACAAATTACAGCATAGAAAGTGCTTTGTACGGATTATTATTCACTCGTCGCAAAACTTTGGAAAACTCACTCGTTCGCTGTGCTCACTCGTTCGTTTTCCAAAGTTTTGCAACTCGTGAATAAAAATCCGTACGTCGCACTTTCTATGAAGTAATCTATATGTATATCCTTATATTATCTGATATACGATACCTTAGCTTTTTTTGGGATGGTCCAAAGATGACAAAGTTTGATTTTTCCCATTTATGGTGTCAGCTTATTAGCATTTAACCAGTCACAGACTTGCTGCAATTCGATGTTGAGTAAACTTGCTAGTGAGCACAAATCCTTGTCAGCATACAGTAGGTTTGTATCGTCAGCAAATAAATAAATATAAAGCTTCTCAGAAGAATTATAAATATCATTAACATAAATGAAGAATAGTAGAGGGCCTAGAACCTAGCCTTGTTGGACCTCTATTAGCATATTTCTTTTAGATGATATTTGATTATTAATTTAAGGTGGCTCAAAACAGTTTCCAGCACTATCCAATACTTAGATTCTGATAAATTTTCGAAAAGTTAAGTGGCTCTGAACCCCCCTCCACAGATTTTTTTTAAACTTTGCATAATGTTGCATCTTCTCATGCTTATCAAAATTCGATAATAAATTCGATCACCAAGCTTGTTTTTTAGTTATTAGCAGTTAAAGGTAAAATTAAGGGTGTTTTTAGCAGGTCAAATTGTTTCTATGGTAACCTATTATGTTACGAAAATGATAACAACGCGTTCACCAATGACTGGGCAGTTTTTTGATACCATGATTGTAGCATCGACTGATAAAGACTGGTTATAATGACCCATCAAATTCTAAGTCTTTGAAAGTTTTCCGTGCCTTTTCTATCGTAATGATACAGCTTACTCGAGAGAATTGAGTGATACACAGTATCAAAAGCCTTTTCAAAGTCGAGGAATTGCTTAAAAATATCCACAATAGCATGCTCAGTTGACATGTTCTCATGAAAAGCACACTGGCCACTGTACAGAAGTCCATTTATTTCAAAATAGGATATTAATCTAATATACATAACTTTTTCAAAGAGTCGGTTGAAAACGGTGAAAGAGGAGAAATGGGGCGGTAGTTACTGGGGTCCGTTTAATCGCCATCCTTAACTTGAAGATGGGAAAGATTTTTTCATGCTTCAATTTGGAGGGATATTGTCCTGTTATAACAGAAATATTCATTATTTTATTTGTGCCAGTGGTAGAGAAAGTACACTACTGGTAGATTTCAATACACGAACAGGACAGTAATATAGGTCATGTGATTTATCAGAAAGGAGCTAGAAGCAAAATTTCAGTTTCGAGTTCCATGGAAGTGGTTGGCTTAAAGAAGAATTAACTGGATGAATTATTGGCGGGGAAATAATCACTAAAAAGATAATTAGGAGGAGGTGTTAATGCCCGCAAGTGTTTGACCAACAGAAGAGAAGAAACAATTAAGCACATTGGGAGGCGCTACAATAAGCTTGCATCTTCAGTTTCCTGGAAGACCTTACATAACAATAAAGGACCGGAACCAGATTAGACATTTCATGAAAATTTATATGGCGTATCAATGACCAGAACAGCAGATCATTAATATACGGTTGTTGTTTGGTTCCAGTCCCAACTCAGTTTGCTTGCGGGTAGCTGTCACTTTGTGGTTTGGAAAGTAATGTACTATATACAATTTTACTTGCAATAATGTATAGATTTAGCCAAGCCTAAAAGCGGAGTTCCGTATTTTTGCTGGTTCTTAATAATTTCTGAATTTGCGTGCGCAACTATATACTCAAGAAAGATTCCACAGCTGAAATAAACAAGAATAATTAAAAAAGTCTTTCCGCTGAGAATGACGATAAAAAGAAAAATGAAAATCCTACAAAAAACAGGACCTGAGCAGGAGCCCTGACCTGAGCCTCGCGATCAATTAAACAATACCTGGTCAACTTGAAAAAACACGTGACCTCTATGAGTTCTAAATTTGAATCCTCGATTTAGTGATGTGACACTGTTAATTGACTATAACATGGCAAAGATGTAAGCTTATGGTAACCTTTAAAATATAATGTTTGCCAGTCGAACTCTCGACTATGGCCGCCATATTGATATTTAGGGCGACGTCGCACGGACCTGTTTTGCATGCGTCCGCGAGTCATGCCGCTTGCCATTTTGACCATGAGAAATGAAAAGCATGGTTCTCCTGTTTGTACTTTGTATGCGTGCTTGGTTCGTCTACTTCTATATGGGGCTCCGCTCTGCGGCCCTAAGGGCCGCTGAAGCTCCGCTTATGCTTACCGTATTCAGACTAGATTCCTCAGTAGCCAACATCTAGAATACAGCATAAATAATTGTCCCGATGTTGTTTTTGGTGATGTTAAGTCATCGTGAATTCGATCTTGTTTCGGAATATTTGTTTTGCATGATAAAACAGTTTTGTAAACGTTAGTGGAATACAACACAATATGCAACGCCTTTCTAGGCTCCTGATTGGCTGTATATTTCCAGACATGGCATAAATTTTAGGGTTTACCTCGGTTTACCTTGGTGATCTATTGTTTTCTGTTCTATATTGTTTCGATGTTCTTTGTTGTCTTGTTCGTTCATTGTTTTACGTCACTGGTGAATATCACAGGGATGAGCCAATTTCGAGAGGACATTTACTGTGATTTATATGATTAAAACGATTAAAGTCCTACTAGTCCTACTACGATGAAAAAAAAAAAAATATTGTTTCCGTTTTCTCTCGATTCCGATTTCATATTTGGCAAGAACGCATCATGCCAATTATACCCGATTCTGCTTCAATCGAGTTGCTTACTCGTCCCCAGTCGTCTCCTATTTGAAAATGTCCGTGCCTGCTATTTTTTTCTTTTCCCCAGTCGTTTCGACTGGGGTCGAGTCAGGCCGAGTTGCATTGAGAGCGCTGGATCGACAAAGAAAATGACATCATCGCCGCTAAAGGTGAGAACACCTGATCGCAGGTTAGAGCTGCTACATCGCTGTTCTATGCACTAAAATAGGGCAAGTTCCCACCCCTACCTCCGAGAATCAGACAGGCTCCACGTCAGTGGACCGTACATCCAACTTCATCTAAGGCGTGAGTTCTCCATTTTATTTGGCAAAAAACTATTGAAAGGGAACCCAAGATATGATGGTTAGAAGACATCAAAAGCAACCTATAAACGTCGCAACTCCGGAGTTGTTTAGCGAATTATTTGAAGCATTCGTTCGCACCGATTTTTCTGCTCGGTTTACTTCGTGTCGCCCGACTTACCGTCCCTGGGTTTACAAGGAACTTCAGGGATTCGATGAGATCCAAAACCATGACCTCCGCGAATACTGGTGCGCTACTCCACCAACTGAGCTATGAAGCCGGCCACACATTGGGAGCGAAGTCAAATGTGAGAGGAAATGAGTTTACTGCACGCATCTTGTTTGCAAACACACCGCCAGCTCTTTCGCCCGAAATTTTCAAGAATTCAACACAAAGGGCATCATTTTGTAAAAAGAACCGATTTAACCAAAGCTGGAAATTTGAATGGCTCACACCAAAGGAACATACGCAGTAAAAGTACATTTTATCTCGAGGATGGGGAGTTTGGGGCAGAATGCAATCGTCATACGAACTCCCACTTTCTCTGTTACTTGCAGACAGAAACCGTTCCGAATAACAAAGCAGTTTAGGCTTAAATTTGTTAGACTAGTTTTACAAAAAAAAGGTTTTAAGCTAGTTTACAATTCATCTTTCTCTTTCTTAATTTTCGTCTTCTTTTTCTTTTTCTTCTCAGAAGCAGGAACTTCAAACGTGTTCGTAGCTTCGCGCTTGAGGTATTCCATGAATGAATCGAGATCTCTGACACCAGAGTATTTCTTTGGTGTCTTCTTACCCTTCATTGGTGCGAAGTAAATTGTTGGAAAACTGTGGAGAAAGAAAATCATGTCAAAAAACTCACGACACCACTAAAATTGAATGAGCTATCAGACAGTTCTTATCAGTCCAGCCCCGAGCTTTTGCCAAGACAAGCGAAAATTTATTCGTTTTAGTCAAAATTACGAATGCCCTCTGTCAGCTCAAGAAAACGGTAACCGACTGATGGACCAAGCGGACGGAGGACTGTTTTTCCATAGATTCTGCGCTATCCAACAACAAAGATTTCGCTAGTTGTGGGGTTTGTTACCCCCTGGGGCAGCCTCCAGTAAAACAAAATTGTTCAGACAACATTTTTCTTTATAATGCAGACCATTTCGTGCAACTGAACAGTCACTTTGACGAAGATGGTTTATTGGTTTGATAATTAGGTGTATCACAAGTTAGCATCTCCAAACACTCACTCACCCCTGTACTTCAAAAGGTGAAGGCACATCATTGCTAGTTGCATACATCTTGGCAATGACAATGTCTTTCACATCCTTCAGCTACGAACAAACGTAAACACCATGGGATAAATAATTGCAATGGAAAGCTTTCAAGATGGCCCCATTTAAAAACAATATCACTTTCATATACATCCTGCCAACGGGAAGGAGAGGACCCTGGGAACGAGGTTGGGTTCACGGGTTCGAATCCCGTTGAAGCCCCGATTTTAGTCGCACCTGGTTTTTCAAGCTTCTTCTTTCCAATTGCTTAAATTTTACGTTCACTGCGATGATCATTCTTCACTTTCATCTACATCCGCAGTTCAAATATGAATTATTTGATATATCCTTGACATAATGATATAGCGTTGCAAAGCAGGAGGTTCGAATGAATCTTTCAACGTACTTTGACAAGCTAACAGAAAGCATCGAAAAGTAGTACTGCCCAAAGAAGGGTGAGGCACAGTATTTAGGGAGGGAGAAACTGTTGAATACTTAACAATTATCCTGCGGAATATCGCCTGATAATTAGCCAATGAGATTGTAAGCCGAGTTGGCTAAAATCACACAATCTTCCGTGGATTGAGTATGACAATTGTTTCATTACTCAACAAATTCTCAAGAAGCGCAGTTTTCGGCTATAAAAGCTACAGTTATACAGCGTTTTGCAACACTTCGTGTTCATATGACAGATGAAAATCGCTTCATGGCCATATATGGGAACCGTGACAATTTGTTGAATAATAATTATTAATGTATAGCTTTAGCCAAGCCTTAAAGCGGAGTTCCGTGTTTTTGCTACTGCTTAATATTTTCTGAAATTGTGTGCTGAAATTGCGTTCATCAAAAAGTACTAGCGTGGGCAACCACTCAAGAAAAATGCCACAGCTGAAATGAATAAGAATAATTAAAAACGTTAACTCCAATTGCAGAATTTCCGCTGAGAATGACCATAAAAAATTAAAAAAAAAAATGCTGCCAGAAGTCAATGAAAAATTATACCTGCTCAGCGGTCAACTTAAAAAAACACGTTACCTCGATGAGTTCTAAATCTGAGCCAGCGATCTGGTCATGTGATACTGGTCAGCGGATTGCCTTTTTGGCAGCTGTCAAATGACCATAACATGGCATATTTGGGTCAACGTCGTTCGTTCGGACGTATACGTATTTCTATAAGTATGGGGCTCCACTCGGCCCTTCGGTCAACGGAGCTCCGCTCTAAATATTGAAAAATTAAATGGGATTTTGTGGAGCTATCGTCAAGTTGGTATAGTTGTAAATTAGTGTATCCTGAGTAGGATTTTCCCGGTTTCGATTGCTAATGTTTGTAATGAAATATTTTCTTTCTTTTTTTAACAAAAATAAGTGTACAATGACATTCATGTAAATGTTAGATAAGGTCTTCCAGTTTATTTCGGCCGATGAGCTGATTAATCCTAATCCAAGTTTTCCTGGTATTTGTCATATGATCATTGAAATATGGATGAAAGTACAACTTCTTCTGCATCGAGTGAGTGTAAGTATTTTGTTGCGATATAGTTTATATTTTTCATAAAAATCTTTATTGATTTAAGAAGCCCCCTAAATCCAATGTTTACGATAGCTATGTTAGCTGCGAGCATCAAGGCTTACAACATACATGGATCGTGCTTAATAAAATATTTGTTGTTGTTATTTTACAGCAGTATCAATGAATCAAGGTTCCCTTGTCAACTAGCCAGCTTACTGACGCTTGCTTAACCAGCTTGAAAAGTAGTTTTTTAGCTACCCTGGGCAGTGGTGGCGGTTTCCTCTTTGTAGCACGGTGGAAAAAGTCGCGAGGGCAAAGACCCTGGGCGTTCATGTTTCAGCTAATACATATTAATGTCAGCAATGAAAAAGTTCGGAAATCGAATGCAATCGATGGGCAATCTTTTTTGTAAGTTCGAGTTTGTTTGATTCGTGTCGACAATCGAGCTCAATTATTCAAAAACCACAACAACGATGATATATGGGCGCGTTGACCAGCCAAGCCCCGTGTGGCATATTCAACATATAACTGTACAGAAATCAATGATGAAGAGATAGAGACGAATACACCAAAGCTTGACACAACAACCCCTAAAAACCGATCTTCTGCATATAATAATGAAAAAATGTGCTAACAGTATAAATAGCAATGTAGAAGTGATAGAGGGCTATATTAAAACAACAAATCACCAGAGAAGCGTAAACTTGGTGTGCAAAGATCGGTGGTATGAAAAATCCCCAAAAAGGCTCCTTCTTACTCAAAGCAACATTCTACACGGATTTTTTGGTAACAGAATGCACTGGCAGGCTCTAAACTACTTAATCCTTCCAAGAAAACGCTACATCTCCTGTACAATTGATGACAAAGATGATTTGTGTTTCCAAAGCTTTCTTCTTCGAGTATGTAATAAACTAAAAATACTTAGAGTAAATGCTTGCTTTTGTTCTTTAATTTTTCATTTCTGACTTTTTCCTTTTCCTTAAATCTGTTCAAATTATAATGTTTAAGCATATCCTTAACGGGTGCGAAATAGCCAAAAACAAGCTTAACTTGTACAATGGTAGTATACAGAAGTATTGTATTGTAAGTGGTTTAAGCGTCGCATTATAAGTAGTATCAGAATTGTATAAGAAGTGTAAGAAGTGCAGAAGCGTAAGTAGCGTGTTGTAAGTATTATGAGTATCATTTGTAAATAGTAAATGTAGTGATTTTTGTGTTGCAGGGAGGAAGGGAGGGATGGAGGGAGGGAAGGAGGAAGGAAGGAGGGGGAGGGAGTGAGGGAGGGAGGGAGGGAGAGAGGGAGGTAGGGAGGGAGGGAGGAAGGGAGTTAGGAAGGGATGGAGGGAGGGAGGGAGGGAGGGAGGAACGGAGGGAGGGAGGAAGGGAGGGAGGGAGGGAGGGAGGGAGGAAGGGAGAGAGGGAGTAAGAGTAAGATCGTTTACCAAATGTCCTTGTTCCGTTTTGCTTTTTGGACTTGCCTGTAACCATTTACTTGTTTTGTCAATCGAACATTGATGTAGAGAAACGAGGCAACAAACATTTGGCACTGAACGCATTAATTTGAAAAAAAAAAAACTTTTAAAAATAAACTGCAAACAGATCATGAGGCCTCAAGAGTTTCTAATACATGATGAGGCGGAAGCTAAGTTCCAGGTCTAAAGAGAAACTGTTTCGTAAAATCCTTAGAATCCATTCTTTCCGCCTGCAAATATATACTTCTCCTGGCTATAAACTCTGTTTCACACACCAGTCATAGATTTTGATTTCATAACTTAGAATGGATAAGATTTCTCTAAAACAAGAGTACCAGAGGCCTCAAGAGTTCCTCCTTCGCGCTGAGTCATGGCCCTTAACAAACGACTGCCTACTAGTAGTTCAAGGCCAAACGAAACCATAAAAGCCGTAAAATCCGTTCTTTCCGTCTCCAGATATATACTTGTCTCTGCTATCTCACGGGGAAATGAATAAATAATTAAGATACATGGGTTTTCTTTCTCATTGAAAGGTGGTTTTTACGGTTGTTGCGGACTTATTGGAAAACTGAATATATAATGAGGATGCGTCTCTTTTTTTTTTCTAACTAAAGGGCGGACTTGACGGATTTTACGGATATTGTGGAAAATAAAATAAAATAAAATAAAATAAATAAATAAATGAAAAGAAGAAGAATAAGAAGAAGAAGAAGAAGAAGAAGAAGAAGAAGAAATAAAGAAATAAAAATGTATTATTTATTTCTTCTTCTTCTTCTTTTTCTTTTAATTTAATTTAATTTTTATGTTTTTCATTTTCCACAATATCCGTTAAATCCGTCAAGTCCACACTTTGGTAGAAAAGAAAATAGATTTGTCCTCATTATATATTCAATTTTCCAAGAAATCCATGATATCCGTTAAACCCGCCATTCAGTGAGAAAGAAAATGGGTGCTCCTTCATTATAAATTCATTTTCCGTGAGCTTACTATTCTACCCCAAGTATTTGCTGGTAGTTGTGTGGATTTTGCGGATCCATCGGATTTCACGGAATCGTCACTGGCTCATTGGTATGTTCATCTTTACTTTCCAAGCGCGTCGAGTGCTTACATTTTTTCTCAACCGTCACGCACAATAACTTCATGAAACGCAAAGGATACATTTTTTCTTGTAGCAACAAAAAGCACAAAACAGTGCCATAGCCTTCTACACATACACGTGCACATGCTCACTGTGATATCCATTCAAATCATTCGCTTTCAAAAAGCCATTACCTATAAAAGTAGAACATTAGGGTGGTCCAAGATAGTCTAAAAATGATGCAGAGGGCGAATCATCCATGCCGGCAACTAAACAGTGAAAAAATCAAAGGTGCAACCTTATGTTATTTAAGTCCAATAATTGTAAACAAATGCAGCGTGGTAAGCGCAAGATGTGTAAGCAACGTCGACGAAGGTTTACAAAACGCTTGGGATGACGTGTGCAAAACAAGAGACGCTTGCGACAGAGCATTGCAAGGTTGGTATAAGCCATCTGCTTTGAGATAGTGTTTACCATCAGAACTTATCCTTGAAGGATGGATATTACGGATTTTACGGATTGGCGATGCGTCGTGATCAATAAAGAATTTTGTGTTGACGATGCGTTTGTTTCATTTCTCAAGGGCGGATTTTGCTTATTTTACGTGTGTCTTGGAACATTGAGTAGCTAATCATTAGCAAACGCCTAGAGTTTTAATCACAGTTTTTACTTTTTTCATAGGCATTAGAAGCGTCGCATTCTTTTTTAGTGCTGTGAGCACGCAAGGACCCAAGAGAAAAGTTGCCAAGAAGGGTGGAGATGAAGATCATTGTGCCGACAGCGATGAAGATTCCATCACACCAAGTCAAGTTTCCAGTAAATCAAGTCAAACATGGCTATCAGATCATCCCTCGATTGTCAATAAAAAATTGCGCCCATGTATTAGCTACTGGATCGCGATAACCACGCCGAATGGTGCTCCCGCCAATCCGATCATCGTTCACCGAGCTCTTCTAGAATGCGGAGTGGAGACAATTGCAAATCAGGTACATGATTCTTTTTAAGACAACTGATATGTACAAAATTAAGGTTTATTTTTATCACAGCAATTTTACTAGTTCGTTTTAGAACACCGCCAAAACAATCAAATTAACGCTTCTTTTGAGTGTTTAGCACTAGACACCTTGTTACAATTCCATGTTGTCTATCACGGATTGAGACATCTATGCCCTGTTAATTCCGTATTTCGTTGTCAAGCACTGTCAAAAGTGTTACAAGAAAAAAATCAAGGCTTTGGATTTTAGAAGACCTGTTTCGGCCTATGTTTCCGTGATCGTAAGACAGATTTAACGTATTAATATGAAATTACTACATATAATTAAATAAAATTTACTGTGAGAAGATTGTAACAGGAAAGGAAATGAAAGTGCAAAAGTATTGTTGGATTGGTGATATTTTGAAAACATAACCGACGATTTTTTTTTTCGTTTTTAAGGTTCCCTGTGAGGAGGGTAAAGAATCGAAAGCAATGAAAGAGCTGTTTAAAGTTTTAAAAGACCACAGCAACAGTTTTATGCAAGAGTTAGTGACCGCTTCTTATCGTCATTGCTTTATTTCGGAGGTCGAAAAAGTTCTAGCAGACACAGATGTAATTGACCCAGAAGAATGTGGTACTGAGAATGTCGTTCGCGTGTGTCTCGTGAATTCAGCGTTCAAAGTATCTCTATCGAGCGCCATAACAAAAATGCAAAGCGCAAAACTTACTATTGATCGATTTGGTTTTGATTCAAGTACCCCTGAGGTGACAGCAGCAGAAGCGCATAGTGAAGTAATTGAGCCTGGGCTTGGAGACAAGTTGACAGTCCTGATCAATGACATTGCCATCGCGATGAAAACGCTCGATTATGCCCTTTATAAGGGTAAGATATACAAAAGGTGTGAAGGCGCCAAGTACACCTTTTCCTACAAGTGTGATGCGAAGGCTTTCGTCAACAGCTTGGCCGCTAATGAGTCTTTTAAGACAAGATTAATCAGAGACATGAAGAAGGTCATTGACCTTCTAAGTGATGCCGACTGTGAACTGATTCGCCCCATTTCCGTGGATTACAATCTCATCGAAGTCAACCATGGGTACTGCTGGTCCGTCGAGGAACGGAAGTTCTTAAAAGACCCCATTGCCGCTGAAAAAGTGAGCTTAATCACTCCAAGAGCGTTCTCCCGCTACGACCCATTCAAGGAGCCACATCCAAAGTATTTTATCGAAATTCTCGAAAACAGCTTATCAGAGAGCCAAATTTCACTATTCTGCGAAGATTTCCTCCGGCTTCTCAGCTTCAATCTCAAGAAACACAAGGAAAAGGTGGCGTGTGTAGTGGGTGATGCAGACAGTGGAAAAACAAGCCTGTTTTATCCGATACTGGGCATCATTCACCACAACAACGTAGCAACAATCACAAAGCAGAAAGTCTTCAATAAGTCTATGATCAGCAAAGAGACGGAAGTTATTTTCATAGACGAGGCATCTCCTTCAACTCTTGACGTTTACGATTGGAAAATATTGACACAGGGTGGATTCACGGCCTGCGATGTAAAGTACAAGACGGCGAGGTCTTTCATGAACCGATGCCCCATGTTCATGACTGCGCAGCAGAAACTCCAATTCAAACCAGAAGACCAAGAAGCAATGGACCGAAGGCTAAGGTATTATTATTTCAAGAGCCTCCCAAGTCCCAAAAAGAAGGCCGCGCAGTGGCTAAGAAAACATCCAATGGAGTGTATCGTGTGGGCGGCGTCGAAAGCCAGAGTGGACAGCAATGAAGAAGAGAGCAGTTCTGATGAAGATGAAGAAGCGGAGCGAGACACGCAAAACGAGGAAGGCACGCTGCTCGAAACAGAAAAGGAGACTTTAAGAAATGTGCAACTCACCGATCTTTTAGCTCGTTCAGGTGAAAGGCCAACTGACGAAGAGGAACATGCACGAGGAAAGAATCAAAACGACCTTACTGACGTTTCTGACGACGACGACCATAACGACCTTGATGAAGATGATGACGATGACGATGATGATGAGATCACAGCTGTGTTAAAGACGTCCCTGGCCAATTCTTCAACGGGGTCTCTGCGCTATCGGCATATCAATTTCTTGCTGGAATCCCGCGCGCAGCAAAACAAAGAGAGGACACGACATGATAAAGTGCGGCGCCAGGGTTACCAACAACACCTAATGTCAAGGGGCGTCACTGAGGAAAATGTGATGTTGCTACCGCACGATGTCAACGAGCCGCTTCCTACACCGATAAGAAAGGACCTCGAAGCGTATCAAGCCAAACAGGCCGAAGAAGAACAGAAAGCTAGACAAGAAATGGTCCAGAAAGTGTATTCAAATCCATGGCTTCTTGAGATGGAAAGGGAAATGTCCGAGCATGCTAAGCGCGTTGAACTTACGAACGATGTTGAAGAGAGAGCGGTGTTGCATAGTCTTCTAGAAATTAATAGCAACAAAATGCGCTTATTCCACGAAAAGCAAGGAACTCTCAAACTACAAGAGGCCGTTAAAGAAAGAAAGAAGATGTGTTCAGAGAGGGGGCTAGTAGAACGGGCCTGCGTTGACTCTATCCGAGACGTGTTTTCGCCTCTACCGGTAATACTCGAGATGGCAAGCAGTAGTACTCGGCAACAGCCCAGTGTGTCTCCGACGATTACCCCGCCACGACATGGGAAAAGCGCTCACGAAGAAGAAGAAGACGAAGAAGCAGAAAAGGAGCTGTACATCACGCCTAAACCAAAAACACCAACCTACACTCCCTTGTTGGACACCTCGGACGACATTCTGTGGCCACCGTCACCCTTCCCGTTGCCTAAAAGCCCAAGGGGTACACCGTTAGGCGAATACATTGACGACTGCGCAATTTCCGAGCAGTTGCTGCGGGCGCATAGCACAAAAAGGCGCAGAGATTATCCTGGCAGTCAAAAGAAAGACAGCAAGAGAGCCAAGAACACGATATTGAATTACTTCAGCTCAAGTCAATAGCGAACGTGAGTGAAACTGTAAAACGAAAGTGTCCGATTTCTATTCGAAAATGATACAGTAGCACGCAATTTGACGAAGTAAAAGTAAAGCTTAACGCGATAGTAGATTTACCTCATGGAATAATATAATGTCATTGTAAGCTTACAGTGCGTGCGAAATGCAAACATGAACCTTTAATTATCTGGTCCCTTATTGAAAGACTATAATTATTCATTAAACTGTTCAAGTGATTAACGATTTAATGTCTGTTTCCTGTCTAATTTTATATGCGCATTTTGAGTCCCGCCCTTTTTTTTAGAGAATCTGCCGTTCTTCCCTCTTGAAATTTGAAATCAGAATCTCTCAAAATTGCCGTCCACTGCCCAAACCCGTGTCTTTCTATGCCTTTCTTGAGAGAATCATCCTCGTGTTCCGTGAATTTCATCACCCGATGGGACTTTCTCTGAATTCGCAAGCGGTTTGTGGGCGGGGAATCCTCTTCACGAGGCACACTCTCCGATTCTGTAGTTGTTTCGACCGGTACTTCGGGACTCGAAGTTGAACCGCTAAACCGCGTGTTCACCTCTTTATCCACCTCCGAGCCTTTGGGTCCTTGTAGCTTTTTTAGACACTCGTGGGCCTTCATAGCAACTTCTCGGGATCGTTGCTTTTGATAGTGAACTTTAGCCACAGCAGAGCTGTGTTTTTGGTCTTCCGACAAAATCTTTTGCTCTTCGCTGGTGAGCTGACTGACGCTTTGCGTTTCAACAATTTGGCGATAACGCGTGGGATGAATGTACTTTCCGATTGCATCAAAAACCAATTTGCTCATAATCTCACCCAATTTGCCGTGTTGGCCTCCATTTCTGTTGACAAGAACGAAATCACACTGAGGCTTAAGCAATGGTCTGACGTACGAGATGTAGCCATTAAGCACGTGCATGTTTGCATCGGTCAGAATCAGAGAATCAAAACCATACTTTCCAGCAGTCTTGAACGTTTTCTGATCAATAAATCCACCGTTGTTTTTAGCGGTAGCGATCATGTCCACCGTCAAATATTGATAAGTCATGGGGCGCGACCCCTTGACTTTGATGAACAGATACATGGCTACAAACTTCGTGGCAAACGTTAAGTCTGTGGGGTTAACTTGAGTCGGGCTAGCTGTGCACATCTTGACGGTCTTTTCGTACCGCGGCAGATGAAATTTCACCACCTCCAGCAACTCCTCCATTGTTGCCCAGTGACCTCTCGCTTCCAGCGTGTCAATGTCTAAGTCTTGCGTCCACTGCAATCTCATCATTTTTGCCACTGTCTTTCGTGCTCTCTTGAGGTACAATTCCACTGAAGAGAACTTCCGAAGAACTGCTTCTGATGCGCCATGCAGTTTTCTGAAGTCTATCAATTCGGAAATGGCATCTATGTAGCCCAAACGTCCACCATGTCCGAGCTTGCATTCGTCTTGTAAGTAGTCAATATACTCGAACAACAGATTTGGAGAACACAGACTAAAGTCCACCACGTCAAAAGTCAACTCCTCCTCGTCTACACAACAAAATCTAAGAAACTTAAAGCATCTTGTCACTATTTGTTGGGCTGTGCGATCTTTCTTACAGCCGCCACCACTTCCAGTCAACCATTTCGTGAATACTTCGCCAATGTCACAAGACAATGGAAATGAAGGAAGTAGCTTTACGGCATGTTTTGTGGCTTCACGTCTTCTATCGTCATTTGTGTCCCCCACTGGAACATTTCTTGCTGCTTTTAGAGAATCCGTGCTTTCTTGCGGATTGGGCTTTTCGTCAAAATAAAGGAACCAACTGTGTTTGGTATTAACGTGTTTTCTGCACCCTATCTGACTTTGAAATCCATCATGGTCACACTCTTGTATTGGGCAATGATACAAATCGTCGGTATCATCCTTTTCCAAGTGAAGCCGTTTCGGTTTTGGCGATGCTCCATCGATGTCCGACCAATTGACTTTGCACTTCTTGCTCATTTTGCCCTTTGATAAACGTTTGTCCAAGACAATCGAATTGACATCTTAGCCAAAACGAGGAACCAATGACAGCCAAAGGAACTCCATGGAAGCTGAAACTTGTCCAAAACATGCCCTAACCTGCCTGCCCTTATTGCCATTGTAAAAAATTCATGACAGGATATGTGTACACAATTCTATTCAACTTGCTCAAACAGGTCTGTGCGCGCCCCATTGTTTGCCGGCATTCAAAATGAAAATCTAAGTTAGGAACAAAATAGGAATTCGGAACAAAACAGAACTTATCTTTTCCTATATGTCCTAATTGGAAACAATACGTTCCATTCGCAGATGGGAACTCGGAACAAAACAGTCCTAAATGATCAATTTGGGAACAATATGTTCCATGTACAGATAGGAACTCGGAACAAAGCAGTCCTAAATGATCAATTTGCGAACAATATGTTCCATGCACAGATAGGAACTCGGAACAAAACAGTCCTAAATGATCAATATGGGAACAATGCGTTCCAGTTATAGATAGGAATTCGGAACAAAACAGTCATAAGTGATCAAATTGGGAACAATGTGTTTCATGTCCGGATAGGAATTCGGAACAAAACAGTCCTAAATGATCAATTTGGGAACAATGTGTTCCATTCATAGATAGGAGTTCGCAACAAAGCAGTCCTAAATGATCAATTTGGGAACAATGTGTTCCATGCACAGATAGGAACTCGGAACAAAGCAGTTCTAAATGATCAATTTGGGAACAATGTGTTCCATGTCCGGATAGGAATTCGGAACAAAACAGTCCTAAATGGTCAATTTGAGAACAATGTGTTCCATGTACAGATAGGAACTCGGAACAAAACAGTCCTAAATGATCAATTTGGGAACAATGTGTTGCATTCATAGATAGGAGTTCGGAACAAAACAGTCCTAAATGATCAATTTGGGAACAATGTGTTCCATGCACAAATAGGAATTCGGAACAAAACAGTCCTAAATGGTCAATTTGAGAACAATGTGTTCCATGTACAGATAGGAACTCGGAACAAAACAGTCCTAAATGATCAATTTGGGAACAATGTGTTGCATTCATAAATAGGAGTTCGGAACAAAGCAGTCCTAAATGATCAATTTGGGAACAATGTGTTCCATGCACAAATAGGAATTCGGAACAAAACAGTCCTAAATGGTCAATTTGAGAACAATGTGTTCCATGTACAGATAGGAACTCGGAACAAAACAGTCCTAAATGATCAATTTGGGAACAATGTGTTCCATGTCCGGATAGGAACTCGGAACAAAACAGTCCTATTTTTTCAATTTAGGAACAATATGTTCCATTCAAAAATATGAACTCGGAACGAAATGTTCTTGTTTTGCTTGAGAGTGAACGTTTTGTTCCTACTTTGCCAAAAAGCTGTTCCTCTTAAATCAATAGGAAAATAAATACGAGGAACAATCGATATTAGAGGAACGTTCCGTAAGAAGTATCGGAACAGTCAACAAAACTAAAAATCAGTTAAAAACATGGCAACGAATTAAAGAAAAATGAGAAAAAAGCGTTAGATAAGAGCTAAGGCGAACTGGAAATAATTTTCAAAACCTGGTGAACTCAATTGCCCTCAAAGGCAGTAAAACATGCAATGAAATAATTTTGGGAAATGTATAGGATTATCAGACATTTCCCGATACATCAAAGCAGTACACCTTAGTGAGCTTAACATTGACAGTGTTAAGAAAGCGAAAAGAGTTTTTGAAGATAATAGCAGAGATTTAATAGATTCTTCACCTAAAGCAGGACAATTATTCACGTCGTTGTTTCAAAACCAAACGAACAATGAAAAAATCAATCGAAAACCAGTCTCCTTTAAAGCTGTCACAACAAAGGACATTTATCAGTATAAAGCGACATGAAAGAAATGTAGGATAGAGAAAGAAAATTTGGATCTGTGCTCGAAGCAGTCTCCGTTATTAAGGCTGTCACAACAAATGACATTTATCAGTATAAAGCGACGGGAAAGAAATGAACAATTGTAAACATTTTAATATTAATGCTATGTTGCCAAGTAAATCGCTTTAAAGTGGATATGAAACGAATTTTTCTTTGCCGTTTTCAGTTCCCCTACACGTATAGAAAACTACTGCAAGTAGTAAAAGCGTAAATGTGTCCGGAGCCTGGAACGAGTTTCTATTGTGAAATCCTTAATGTGACGTCACTTTGGTTGCAAAGGGCCCTCTTGGGTCAGCGCTGAGTAGGAACTTCTCACGAAAACGTTCCGAATAACTAGCCGTTTCGAAACGAATAGCCGTTTGTTAACCGTTCGAACGCACTGGGATAAGGTTCTAACTACTCAACGCCTAGTTTTCTCTCTGTCTGCGTCATCTCTTGATCTGAGATGCAACCAACGTGACGTCACGATCTGGTCTTTTGACCGCGCAAATTGGCGGACATTTTTGGAGCAAAATGCGGTAACTTTCAAGGCTTATAAAATCGTCAATTTTTTCTCTTTCCTTTTCAAACTTTCAGATTCTTCCTTCAACATGTTAAACTTTAGAAATATACATTAAAAATATTTCGCTTCTTATGCACTTTCCTAAACACTAATGTATTCTTGATAAAGTAGTATGAAATATAAATTGTCCAGTGGTTGATCTTCAAAGGACATGCCAACCGGCCTTATTGTCTAATCTTTGAGATATGTAATGAATCATTATTGCTAGATAGGAATGTATCCATTTCATCGAGAGGTTTAATCAATAAAGACGAACATTCTCGGCAGAGAATGACAAGAACACGTACAAATTACAGCGTGGTACAGACAACCCGCACCAGGCCCCTATCGGGCGAATCATATCTAGTGTCCAGGTCCCTATTTTATTGTAGCGTTCTGCTCTATCTCCCCCCAAGTCTTTAGTGTTCCGCATGCTTGCGTATGGGGGATGGTGAAGACTGACAAAATCACAAATGTTAATTTAAAACAAAACAACAAAACTAAATAGAAAAAGAGTGTCACTTGTGTGTCACTAACATGTGTAACAGAACAAATCTAGAAAAAGAGTGTCCCTTGACTGTCTCATAGGTTTGGTGACTGAGTCATTTTTCCAAGAGTCCTTTTGAGTTACAGTCCTGTAGCCGCCGCAGGGCTAAGGGAGGTTTCTTCGGCCGTTCTGGGGGTTTTGGCGGGCTCAACGGCGCCGATGGATCTGCTGGGGGGCTGGACTGTGTGCCGTGTGTACTTGGGAATGTTGGTGCCAAGGGGTTTCCAGTAGGGGGGGGGGGAAGGTGTTTGGTTGCTAGGTGGCAGCTGTGGTACACATGGCTTTGGGCTGGGGTTAACTGCTGGGGTTGGACCAGTTAGTGGCTTCACAGGGGATGGTTGCGGTGGCAGCTCTGCTTGTGCTGGATTGGAGTTGGTTTGCTTGGGTGGTCTGTGTGGCAGCATGGCAAGATGTCGCAGGTCATCGTCGATTGTGAGACGAGGTGGTGTGGTCTGTAATGAAAGGTATTGCCTCAAGAACTTGCGGTTGCGGGTGGTCATCCTTCCAGAGCCATCAACGCGGATAACATACTGGTCGAATTGGCGGACCTCGACCACGACACCCGTTTTATAATAATAATAATAATAATAACTTTATTTCTATAGCGGTATATACAAAAGCTCTATATCGCTTTACAATCTAATAAATATCTAACTAACAATAGCACTAAAACAAAAAATCAATTGAAAGCAAGTCTAAAAAGATAAGTTTTCAATCTGGATTTAAAAACATCGACTGATTGACTTAATTTAATGTCTAAGGGAATTTCATTCCAAAGCTTTGGGGCAGCGACTGAAAAGGCCCTGTCCCCATAGCTCTTCAGGCGCACATTCGGTACTTCTAATCCCATTTAGTGGGGTATGGGCCAGTTTGGTTCTGGATGCGCACATGGTCACCCATAGCCAGTGGTGGGAGTCTCTTGGTGTGCTCAGACCATCTCTCAGCAGCTTTCATGTGGCGGTTCCTGAGGGCTTCCTCTCTTGTGGCGAGGGTGTCACTCCAGGTAGGGTGGGGTTGGTAGCGGCCAGGTAAGATAGATATGAAGTCGTTGATGGGCCTTCCGAAGACACACTGTGCAGGGGACAGCTGAGTATTTGGGTCGGGTGTGTTTCGATATTGAAGAACTGCACGCTGTAGAGAGTCGGTGTCAAGGCTACCATTTGGGTTAGTGTTGTCGGTTATGATCCGTTTGACTGACTTTACACCAATCTCCGCCCTGCAATTTGAGTGTGGGAACGCCACTGACGACAGACGGTGGTGTACGCCCCACTCTTTTAGGAATTGGCGTGTGGCTGTTGCCGTGAATTCAGGGCCACCATCTGTTGCGATTTCATCTGGGATGCCGAATGTGGCAAAGGTTCGCCGCAGGCAGTCAATCAGTCCTTTTGATCCCTCCCGTGTGCGCTCAACGATGGGCCAGTTGGAGTAGCGATCTACGATGACAAGGTAGTGTACCCCTTTGTGGTGGAAGAAGTCAGTACAAACACATTGGAAGGGGTATGCTGGGGGTACAATTGGGGAGGGCGGTGCACTCGGTTGGGAGGGTGCCATGCGGTTGCAGTGGTTGCAGGTTTCCCGTAGGGCAATGATGGCCGGGGTGATGCATGTCCAGAACACTGTGCTTGAGGCACGTGCTGGGGGCTTGTGGTCTACAGCAATGATCAAGTTGCTGCAACCCAGGAAAAAGAATCGAGCTTTGTCAAGAGCGTCTGCAACGGCTAGGGCTTCTCCCTCCACGGGGGCATAACGTGATTCAGCAGCGTGGGTGAAGCGGCTCCCGACCAGGGTGATCTTCCCGCCCGTGCGACAACAGAAGGGTTCGGGGGATGAACACTGGCAGTGTTTCTGGAACAGCCAGAATCCGATGCCGCCTTTGGGCCAGTCGGTTGCTAGGCAGGTTGGTTTAGACTTGTCGAAGATGCGCACACCCTCCTCAATTTCACTGATGATCACTGATTTGGATTCTTCGAAGAGAATGTGGAGTTCGTTGGTCCACTTGAAAGGAGTGCCTGGCTGGAGGAGCTGGCGGAATGGCAACTTGCGCTCAGTCGCTGCAAAAGCATAGGAGACTTGGTTGATCAGGCCAAACCAGGAGCGGACATCAGTGATGTTGGCTGGTATAGGGAAGTTGCGGATGGCATCCAGGTATTTTGTGCATGGCCGCACATTGCTGGGGGTGATCTCAAATCCCGCGAATTCGACAGTGTCAGCTCGAACACGAACTTGTCGGGGTTAAGTATGATCCCGTTGTGTCCACAGAGGTCGAGCCAGTCGATCGCATGGAAGAAACTTTCGTCGAGGTTATCTGCCCAGAGAAGGGTGTCATCGATGCATTTGGTTTTGTTTGGGACGTGGGACACAATCTCATCGAACCGCCTTGAGTAGCCATCGCCGGATGCTATGTAACCCTGGGGCGCTGTTTTATAGCGGTAGCGACTCCACGGGGTGATGAAGGTGGTGACGTGCCGATCGTCCTCATGGAGGGGAACGCTGTGGTAGCCATTCCAGCAGTCAAAGACGGCCTTTTTGGTGTTACTTGGAATAGAACGTGCTTGATGGAATGGACTTTGCGTGTGATGGGTTTCACGTGTAGCATGGAGGTTAAGCGCCTGGAAATCAACTGTGCGGCGGGGCTTGCCATTCTTTTTGGCACATACGACCATGCGGTGGCACCATGTGACGGGCTCTCCTACCGGCACTGGTTCAAGGACACCCAGCGATAAGTCCTGGTCGAGTCCTACCTTGACTTCTTCTTGTCAGTGGAGGGGTACTGGTATTGGAGTGTGATGTGCAACTGGTTCTGCTTTAGGGTCAACGATTAGCCTCATAGGGACGCTCTCCATCAGGGGTAGCGGCTGGTGTTCGCAGGTGTTGAAGGTGCTGGTTTGGTAATAATCTAACAGCCACTGTTGCAGGTTCATCCGGTTGTTTTCGGTGGCTGGGAGTGGGATTGTGGTGGGCTTCGGTGGTGGTGTGGTGCGACGTGGACAGGTGCACGGGGAGCTGGTTGTGGTTTCATGGGTGTGTGTATCACCGTCTGAGCAGGGTTGTGCGGTTGCATCGCAGGCTGTGTCGGGCTCGATTGAGCTACATGTGTGCAGGGTCTCACCCACCATAGGGACGTTTTTAGTGATGATCCCCAGTGCAGTGCAGGTCTCTCGGCTGAGGAAGAGTTTGTCTGCGTCACTTGTCACATACACAATCTGGCGGCCGGGTGACCTGCCCGAGAACCTGAGGATGACAGCGCCCAGAATGTTGATACCATGGTTGTTTACGGCGTGCATTTTCATGGTGACGGGTATCAGGTCACTCTCACGCAGGCCAAGGCGACGGATGACTTTTATGCTAGCCAAACAGCTTTGGCAGCCTGTGTCGGCCATAGCAGAGAGTTGAACTGGTGTCAACCGTGATTTGGGTGGATTGTATCCCAGGGCTGTATAGTCGTCAGGATGGGCCGATGCTGTAAGCGTGACGAATGGTTGAGGCTTGGATGGCTTCCGAACCCAGTGGTCAGTTAGGTGGCAGTAGAGGTGATGGTCAAGTGAGATGACTCCTTTGCTGCTGAGGCTGGTTGCGGTGCAAAGTGAGTCAAAAATTGCGCCTTCCTTTTTCCCTGTTTTTGACACTGGGTTGGGTGGGCTGTTGGGGTCTGTTGCTTGTGCCTTTGCTGCGACAGACACTGGCGAAGTGGTGTTGCCGTCCACACTTGTCGCAGATGGTGCCATAAGTTGGGCAGTCATGGCGTCGAACTCTGGTCGGAGCGCAGTTCGTTAATGCACAGTTCCTTAATGTCTCCATCTTTACGCTGCTTGACCTCATCATTTTTTGCGCGTCGATATTGGCTTTGTGCGGCGTCTACACTGTGGCTTTGAGACAGGCGGCCAGCGGAGCGTTTGCCAGCCTCTTTCGCCTCAATAAATTGGAACACTTCCTCGAGGCTCATGTTTTGGTTCCTGTCCCATAGCAGGTCTAATTGAATTTCGCTGTCGGCCAGGCCACGTGTGAGGACATCGCGTAGGACGTTTTCGGTGTAGTTAACCTCGACGTTGCAGCCAGGGCAAGTGACTAGAAACTTGCAGACACCAGCCTGGCCGCAAAGACGGGCACAAAAACTGCGGATCGTCTCGTCCCGGTCTTGGCGCATGTTATGAAGCTGCACACGGGCGACCATTGTGTTCTCCTCTCGTACTGCTAGCTTTTTGATGGCTTCCATGACCTCATCTGCAGTTTTGTTGGTGAGGGAACCGCCCGCGTTTCTTGTTAGGTCCTTGCGGAGCTGTTCATCGCAGCATTCGAGTAGCTGAATTACTTTGTCTTTGCCCGTGACGTTTGTTGCCGCGACATAGTCGCCCCAACGCGTTAAAAAATACGACCACTTGATCCCGCTGCCGAGATTGTTGGACGACGTACTTTTTCGAGTTTCGTGTTAGGAGTCACGTTCGGTGCTCCTTGGGCAGTGTGCGTTCCTGAAGAGTGCACCGATAGCAGGACGGCCGCGAGCGCGTCTGTTACTTTTTCCGTTTCGTAAGTGCAGTCAGGAAATGGGCATCTGTGTTTCTTTGCCATGGATTCGCCGTATTTCGATCTGGTGCACTATGGTGGTCCTTTGATACGACAGGCGATTTCTCTGCTCCTGCGGGGGAAACAAAGATGGCGGTCGATCGATGGCCGCGTTCTGTTCTGTTCGGCGTGTAACTGGGAAATCCGCTTGTAGTCGGTGTTTCGTTCGCCTAATCAATCCGTGGTGAGGCAGGTTCTTGTCATAGATAGGAATGTATCCATTTCATCGAGAGGTTTAATCAATAAAGACGAACATTCTCGCCAGAGAATGACAAGAACACGTACAAAGTACAGCGTGGTACAGACAACCCGCACCAGGCCCCTATCGGGCGAATCATATCTAGTGTCCAGTACGCAAAGCAAAGATAGCATAAACATTAAAATTACAAAGAGAGTTTACCTTATGGGCGCCTAGAACTATTTTTACTCCTACTAGATTAAGAGCAAGTCCAGTTACACCCAGTATTTTCTTTAGATACAACTCGTTCAATTGTGTCTAAACAAATGCTGCCAGTTGCCGAAGAATCTACAAGAGACCTAATCAACCAAAAATAAACTGCAACACAAAAATCATTGCAAGGCTCAGTGATACTTCGTGAAAGAGCTGACTTTCCGAGACAACAATTCGACAGAAACCGACAAAGCAGTGATGCAGTGATGTTTGTGTTACTAAGAAAAATAACATGTTATGTTAGCCTCCCACTCGATCCCACGCAGACGTCCTTTGGGCTTCGTCACGCGTTTCTTCCCCACGCGTGACGAAGCCCAAAGGACGTCTGCGCTGCGTGGGAGGCTAATCATGTTATGTAAGTCATTCATCAAGTTTTGACAATGCATTACTTTCATGTGTCAATCACAATGCGGCTGGTTTCTTTAAGGTTCAACTGGTTCAGCCTGTCAGGGAAAGAGAGATTGGCACCTCTGGCACCTCTGGTAGACGTAGGTTGAAAGACATCGTTCTCTTTTCAAGTAAAACTTTGAGGTACTTATTATCCAACATCCAAGCAAGTGAAAAGTACCTGCATAGTCAGCCTCCGCCATTTTAGATGGCATCGAAATTATTATTATTATTATCTAAATTACGGAAATTGTATGGTTTGCTTTCTGAATGTGTTTTAATTGCTGAAATTCTCACATGTTAACAGTAACGAAGGTTTGGCTGACTAGGGCCCTTTAAAACTGAACGCTTTATCCAGGAAAACTGACGCTTTTAACTTATGGCTTTTTTTTTGTGCCGTTTGGCCGGCAAAAGTATTGAAATTTCCCAATGAAATCCTTTGTCTCGTATTATTGGCACGGAACAGAGGGAACTCGAACAGGATATCCTGAACATGTTGTTAAAAAAAGGTATCTGTATCCAATTTTACTTTATAAATTTCTGTCCTTTTGGTTAACTGGATATCGTAAAACGGCGAACAAGCTTTCATATTCATTTAAATCAATTTTGAGGTTGTTTGAAACAGGATGCTTATAATAAGATTAAAATGAAGTTTCCGAATTGATATGTTACAATGTGCCAATGTATAACAATGAGGATATATTTTCATTTCCGGCGGTTTGTTTTGACGGTTTTTACTTCGTGCGAAGAAGTTCTCCTATAGTGGAAGTTTTCGCTAAAATTTCTGATGACATTCTCAGAGATCGACGGATATACTAGTAACTATTATTCATTGAATAAGCCATTAGAATCATTAGAATTTGATGATTGTTTGTATGCCATTTCTGAAAATATTACGTTTTAAACACTAGAAGCATAAAATAACAAACTGATAGAGAAAAGCATCAATACCCTTCAGATTTAAGTAGTTCCCTTTTTATGTTTGACTTGGTAGTTCCAGGCTGTGCTGAAATTTTCAGAGTGTTATCATATTGGATTGAAATGGTCCTTCGTTTGAAGCGCCACAAGGTAACTAGTTTTATTTACTCTAGTACCTGGATCGGTGGAAAACGAGAAATGCGGAGTGTGGAAAATGCGCAGTGTAAAAAAATATGTCCTTAAACGGTTTGCCGTTTACAACAATCCGGTCGACAATTTGACATGTCAGGTGAATTATATGTATACACTCTCACCATAATGCATCATTCCTAATCAACATGCAATGAGACTCATTCAATGATAACTCAAGAGCAACTGATGAGGTCCACTGAAGTATCGAAACTCTAAACAAAATGCTGTATCAAGTTGTGCTGCTGTCAAAGCTATTTTTTGTTTATCACTGCACTCCTCAATTTCTGCACCTCACATCTTCTACACTCCTCATCTTCTACGCTCCTTATTCCCTACACTCCTCCATTTCTACACTCCGCACTCCTCACTCCCCCCGGAGGGGTGGGTACTCCCTGACGTGGGCTATACGGGGACGTGCCGCTGGATAGGGTACTGTTTTTGACCTCTCAGTCCTGAACAGGACATACAATTCAAGCGAGTCTGTCCTTAAGAGGGTATGGATTTCAAGGAGTTGTCCTGTACAGGGTATGATTTCAAGACTTAAGCATATCAGAAATCAGAAACGCACCTTCCGCTGAACCGGAAAAAAATATCGAGTGTAAGAAGATGCGGAGTATGGAAAATATGGAGTGCAGGAAATGAGTAGTGTAGGAAATGTCAATTGTAAAATAAGGTGTGTGGAAAATACGGAGTTTGGAAACTGACGAGGTTGCAAAATGCGCGGTGTACTGTCAAATTATCTGCTTCCCGGAGGATAAACAAAACATAGCATTGACAACAACACAAGTTTTTTATAACATAGCGACGGGTTATTAATTTTGTGAAGCTTTATGAAAAGCAATGACGGTTTATCAGTCATTCCAGCAAACAAACACATGCTTTTTCTCATGCATGAGTATACAATTTGTTTTTAGGTTGCAAAGGCAAGAACCCTGAAAAGCAAATGAGAAAAAAAACATTTTGTTATTTTGAGTGATTAGGGGGAAGACACGAGACACGATTCTCGCACAGCTGAACAGAGCCATCTTACCATCAGAATGTTGACGCCACTGAACTGAATTTAGGCTCTTGTTCATCCATTAGTCATTGAAAATATCACTCAACACACGCGAATACATTCCTTCCTCGTCAAAGTCGCAGTGGTGGCCTTGTCGTCTACAGCAGATGGATGACCTAGTTGATCGGTTTTTCGACCACACACTCTTCTTTCTCAACAATACGATTCTAAAGATTTTTAGGCATGGATATTACATCTCTCAAACAGCCCCAACAAGAAAGATAACAATGAATTTCTACCAAATTTTCAATAGATCAGGTTTTGGCAATGCATCGCGACGCCGCAAAAATCAGTAACGCATCCGTGAAAAAAGATGAAAGCGATAAGGCCTAGTCCAAAGTTCAGACAAACTTTTTTTCACATGTTAATCAATCATCGAAGTTGTTTTCTTTAATCTATGCAGTTTCTCAGTTCAAAGCAAGTGACTATCTGTGGCTAGCAGAAGTTTCAGTAAAGCTAAGAAGGCGTGCTGAATTTTGAAAAATGGAGAGAAAGGTAGCATTACTAAGCTTACTTTCATGTAACTCCCTAATAAGCCTTTTCAAAGTTTACAATTTTAAAAGCTCGTTGGTTTATTTGGAAAAGTAACGCTTTCGATTTCAAGTTGTGTTTTTTTTTCTCGTTTGTTCATGAGAATGTCCTCGAAAGTATCCAAATTTCAAACTTTAGTCATTTGACTCGTTTTATTTCCACGGAACAGTAGGAAAGCGGATCGTTCCCAGTTAGAAGTGGCGATTTAACTTTGAAGTGTCAGTTGAAATATGTAAATGTGTTTGACTTGTTGCTGGTTTCTTTGTATATTTGTCTTTCAATTCAGGGAATTGCAAAAGACATGAAGGTGACCTATTGCATGGATGTCAGTGCAAACGGGCACTATTTTTCTGTTGAATGTGAAGGCAATCGGAAACCATACGAGTAAGTACCAGTTTGAATAAAATTCCCTGACATGTTTAATGAAAATACGTCGCTTTAATCGTAGCCCAGTTATGAGGTTCTCCAAGGGGTTTGGGGGAACAAGGGAACGCAGGGAAAATACCGTAGGAAAGTTCAACACGACTACTGTGTTGGGGAACAGGGAAAAATATGCTGGTCAAAACTCTATAAATTAGATGACGAACATTTCTGTATGTGAGACATAAAGAGCGTTTCTTTACAAGATTTTATTTTTATGCTCATTTGTGCACCACTGCTTTCTATCTGTTCCCTTCACGTGAATGCAGCTTGGAGTCTGGGTAAGAAGCTACAATGGTCAATTGACGAGAAGCTGGCTGATTTCCAAGATGGCGGAAAGAGCGTTTGCCGATCGAGTCATAATAGCTGGTTTTCCTATTTTTTAGGAGATGTTTGAGAACTTTCATCTTCTCCATCCGTAAAAGCAGATGTCAGTACATGTTTTCAATGCAGTAATAAACTCTTAGGTAACAAAACTAAAGTGAAGACAAATGTTGCTGAAATCGCGTGACAAATAGGCCCATTCAATATAACTGATACAAAATGAAAACGAGTCGTAAACGTAGCTCCTGCGACGACTAATTATGAAAAAAATTAAAGATAGCAGTGCGAAACTGTTAAAACTAAGGCTCTCACTTTCTCCCAAATGTGCTCAATTACTTTCATCTAACACCTTTTCTCTCAGTGGTCTTTGGAAGACCATTCAGTCTGATTTAAGCAGAAACCGATTCCCCATACTCAGCTTTTCCTTTTAAAGTTTCAGTATTCTCTAGCAATCTCATCAACATTTTGGTCCACCAAGTGTGGTCGCTAAGAACACTTCTCTCCTCCGCTTCCAGAATTCCTTCATCAGATCTTGAATCAACATTCACCTCCTTTTAGAGATGAGTGCTATGTCATCGGTCACTCGAGGCGCTAACTGTGCTAACTGCCCAATCAGGAACTGACTTGGCGTCAACACGGGTTCATCAGTTTTTCTATTTTCTTAACTGCCGTCTGCAGCTCGTCATCGTTCAGTCCTGCATTTCCAACCATAGATATCGCCTTCAAAGATTTCTTTAATCAGTGACTCAAACAGTCCATCAAAGTGTGAACCTACATGTACAGATGGATTCCAATTCCTCTTGATCGCTAGAAATGCGCGTTCTGTGAAAGTGGAACAGAGGAGCAGAGACATTTATTTTGGGCATGCCCAAAAACTGAAAGCTTTTGTACCAGTGTAATAGAATGGCTAAAGTCTTACCAAGTTATTACCAAAGGAAAACCCTTGAGACCTGATGAAACGCTCGGCCTTAGGCCAGATATTTATAGAAAAAAACTTCAAAATAACTTCTGCTGCTCAAATGCCAAATATATAATACCTGGTTATGTAGAGATGATCTCCAAAACTAACAACACAACTACATTTGCTTTAAAAAAATGTGTGCCACTGTTGCCGCTTTAGTTAATCTCTTGAAAACTTTCCTCCTGGTTCCTTGAAAACGAACTTGGCGCATAAATTTATACACTTTGAAACTATTGTATCGTAAGTAATCGATAACTATTTTTTAACCGAGGGTAGCTTTTTCGGGAAAATACCAAACTGAGGCCTTGCGAAGTATTAAATTCCATGTTTCCATGACTGTGTGCAATTGTTGGTGGTGCCTCCGTTCACACCCTTTTACCGGACATATCCCTTTCTGTGAACAATGCTCCGTCGCATCGAAAGTATAACCCTAACGTCTTTGGTACCTCCCATCGATCGCTTACAGCTGCTTCCTTCCAACTCTCACACTATATGATTCCATGCTCTTCCTTGCAGATAAGACATTACTTTTTGCTCCTGCAGTTGTGAACGTGTTCATAGGTACGTCGTTCTGTTTCTTAAATGACTTTGATCCCTTTGAATTTGATTTGGACTTCCCACTATCTTGTCTTACGTATTATGTCCTGGTTCAACCAGATGCCATCTCTCTGACTTGGAGTTTATTTTCCAACAACTTATCCAGGTCGTGAGATTAACTTCCTTCGGTCGCAGCTCTAGTTTCCGTCTGCTCCACCTTTCAGCAATTGCTGGGGATAGTCTTCTAATCTGCTGCATGTTAGTCGCTCCTTGTAAATCTGTTTGACGACCATAGGTTTTGAATGGCCTCACAGTATTGTGTAAGTTGTCAACAAATGACATCTGACTTTTCATCCTGAAGTGCTGCCATTTTCAATAGCTTGTTTATCAATGACTTTGAGACGAGTTCAGGGTTTCCAAACCGATGGGTCAGATTCTTATAGCATTGTCCATCAAAGAACAATCACGGAATGGCCTTCTCTCTCGTTCCTGTTACTGATCATTGCTGTCTTGGAATGTTACAGGTCATCTACCAGAGCCTTGGACATTCCATACCAGTTATGCCAATCACAGGGTCTCTATGAAATATAGGTGAGTTAAGGTTGGGAAGAGAAGACAACAATTTTGACGTTTTGAGACTCGACTTCATTAAGTCTACAACCATTTCTTTGTCATTTTTATGCTAAGAAAGATCATCTCTCTCACTCAGTTCATATGCATCTTCTTTGGGGCCCACCCTAACTAGCCACTCCTTAAATTTCTGTATAGTCCACTCGGTATCCTTTTTGAGGAGGGTCATTTTCCTTGATTTGGCACTTTGGATTGGTATTTTTTTGTTGTTGTTATGTTTCTGTTACCGAGTTGTCATCTTCAAAAACTTTCATGCGTTTAACATTACCATCTTCATCTATCTTTTTCTTCAGGAGCAGTGCCTCGTTTCCCTTCCTGTCAGCTTCCTATCCAGCCTCCTTGATCGCCAATTGTGCATCGACTTGGGCTTTTTATCTACTTTTAATTTGGCTAGGTTAGCTTCCCTTGTAGCTGCTCTTACGCGTTATCTGCTGCTCTCGCTCTGACCGACGCCAGTGACTGAAGCAAGATAACTTTGATTTATCTGCTTACACTGTTTGGCTTCACTTGGAGCAATGAACTGTTTGTCTTCTTGATACTCAACAGTTTTACAAATTAAATTTTCTGCGACTACTTTGGATTCCTGTCTGCATCCTGTACTTCCATGTCATCACGGCATTAAGCTTCAAATTGCTTATGGTTTCCCATCATCAGCTTAGTTGAGTTAATGAAAGCTCAATCAACTTACGGGTTTTCCGCTTGTTCATTACCCACTTCCTATCTGCTCCGGCCCACTATCCCGATACTTTTTGGCCATTCCCTTAATCCCTCGAAACGGATTCGGGATGCAATTTTGTTGAATTTTGTACGAGTTTAGCCGTCTGAGCCAGTGAAAGGAAAATGTAGAAAATAGCAAACGCTTTTAAACGAAGCACGATTTTCTTTCTTTTTTTTTCACCATTCTTTTTTCAAAATGTCTTTGTAGCCTCTCCTTTTGGTGTTCAGGGTTTGGCTTAGCTTCAAACACTCTATAATATAACTGAGAAAACTGGAAAATTGTATTCGGCGCAAATATCAACCAGCTTTGACGTTAACATTAACATTCGAGACTCAAAATTCTATCATTAGGAATTTCAAAAAAAATTGCATGATACATGAAAAAAAAAAAAAAAAAAAAAAATGGGAGCGAGTAAAATAGGCCAGTTACGTAATAAATCGCTTATAATATTTTTAGGTGTTTGTGGTTTCATTGAGATATCTTGTATGAAATCTGCCAATCGCTGCTCACTCCTTAATTTTACGCTGCTATGAAATCAAATGATAGTTATACGATCCGTGTTGGAAGGGAGTCCATGATCCTTTGCGAGGCTAAAAAACTGCGCTGTAGTTTTTTTACACATAGAGGGCGAGGTACATTATCCAGGCAATCCCAAATTAAAATAAATATATTCATAGATTAGCGTAACCGTTTGCCTACTCAGTGTATCAAGTCAAAAACTGCTAGTCTGTACTGAGTGCACGTCACTAGCTGCAGTATCTTCCTTCAGCTCAATAGTGTTTCCATTGGTATCTTTGCGGATGTTGTTCCTGATGAGGCGATGCTATTCAAAATGGCTCTTTGGCATCCGCACAT
>OX393563.1:28462390-28497390 GCA_947652115.1 Blastomussa wellsi | reverse complement strand
TTGTGAAGGCCGCCTCCTTCCAGCTTTAGGAACATCGTAACATCGCCCTTCACGGTTCCGTCTTCGCGGGCAGTCATTCTCTCGGTAGATGTCTCCCAGCCTAGCGTCTTGTTTTGCATAACTGGTCCATTGGCGGGAAAATTAACGCCGACAAATTTGGATCTGTGCTTGAAGCAGTCTCCTTTAAGGCTGTCACAACGAAGGACATTTATCAGTATAAAGCGACGGGAAAGAAATGAAGTATAGAGAAAGAAACAAACAGAAAAGCCATGCAAGAGAAATCGCACCATTTGAAACCGTTCAATATTAATGTGATGTTCCCAAGTGAATAACTTTAAATTATATCATCTCACAAAAGTTAACGTCATTGTTCGTACCTGCAATAGTAAAGTTGTGTTGGTTTACACTACCATCCAGAGAATAAACCATCTTCATGTTTCTTGGAATCACCTGAATTGAATAAAAAATACGCAAAGAATGACTAAACTGAACACATTTGTAAGGTAAAAAATGAAAGTAAAGCCCAATTTTCTCAATACTATATCCGTTGGAGATTATACCGCCTAGGCCTATTTTTACTCCTCCTACATTATGAGCAAGTCCAGTGGCAAGTTACACCCAGCATTTTCTTTAGATACAGCCCGTTCAATTGTGTTTAAACTAATGTTGAGTCGAAAAGTAAAGATGTTACGAGCCTAATGGCTCATCAGGCCGGAGCTTATCCCAGTTTCCTTAGTATGAAGCATAGCGCCGGCCAGGACTTGAACTCGGATCGTCGGATCCAGAGTACAGCGCACTAACAATTAGCGAACATAAAGACACTGGCCACGGCGAAAACATAACGGGGTGTGTAACATTTTTATAACATATATCTGATGCTTATGCCAATTACTCACCTGCTGCCACAATTCGCCTTTATTCTTGGAATTTTATACCGTGATGTATATCAATGAGTCATCTCGAAAGCAATGTTACATAATGATTTGAAAAAAGGTTATTATTCTTTTTAACGGACGGTTTTACAAAAAGCAATTGGTTCCTTGCCGTTAGCTGCTTTTTCACTAAGAACTATGTACTAAAACTGAATTGAAAGAATGTATTTTTTTAACGAATTCAGTCTTGTTTCCAGCTGTTCTCTGTGAGAGGAATTTTGCATTCAAACTACGAGTCAATTTTTTTTAAGTATGCGTACTCTCACGGACATTCTCAGCAAGAAAGGAAGGATAAAACCATAAATTGAATTGCCATCTCTCCTGAAAAAATGACGACGAGTTTTAAAAGCTAACTTCTTTGTTAAACGATGTTTAAATGCTCTTAACTTTAAAACTGAGACGTATGGTACCCTTCCACAGTAAATGCTTCAAAATACGAAGGCTTTTACAATGCCAGTTGCATGTATTCTGTATATTTGAAATCACTCACTTGCTTCGAAAGATTATGAATCTCTTCAAGTCGTTTTTAAGGATATAGAAGAATTTCTTTGAAAAGCCTTATATAGGGAGTGGCATTTAAAGAAATCTTTGAATCAATGCTACCTTTTCCTATTGGCACGCCTTATATTGAAAAGTAGACTTAGCCCTCTAAACTGCAACTGCAGATATTCTACGACCTACTTACATGCTTTGAAAGAGACATGCTGATCAAAAAGTCTCTTCTTGTCGCTACTTTGGAACAATCAGTTCTTGTCGTTTACTCGGTCATTGAGTTGCTCGACTGACTATGTACTTTAAGGTGTATCGATTTTATAGCCGAAGGAAAGAAGCAATGAAGCAAAGTGATGATTAACGAATGAAAGCAAGTTTGTTCCGACTCACAGTTGTTATTTCACTCTTGAAATCATTACGGCACATAACATGCCGTCTCGCCACCTCGTGATACATTATCAAAACTTGAATGTAAGATTATATAAATTGAAACAATATGTGGTCAGCATAGCTTCATTCTTTTAATCTTTTCCAAACCGACGTTTCAGCTCATTGCGAACTCCCAAACAAAACGATCCGTAATGGTGGACTCAAAAACTTCATGTACGCAGTTACCGAAGTGTAACGTATCAACGAATTAAAAACAGAAATGTAAACAAATCCCGAGACTGTGCGGTAAGGACTGGAAATGGCCTTTAAGGAGTCGTTCTAGACAGGGTATGGCTTCAAGGCGTTTAAGCATATCCTAAAGAAAGGGACGTTTGTCATTTTTTTTTTTTTTATTTAGCCGCCATTAGTCAACACTTTATCAGGGTATGTATTTGACGCTATTTTTGGACAAAACAGGGTCAGGGTGACAGCTGTCAATATGGTATTAACATGACTTTTTCAGGGATTATTGTTTATTGGCGCCCGCGTAGTGCAATTTGCGGCCCGAGCGCGAAGCGGTCAAGTGGTCATTTTCTTTCACCAAGAAATCTCATCCCGTTGCATCGTGGGTAAATCACACGGCCGCACGATGGATTTAAAATATGGCGAGAGTTGATGGAAACCTCGAAGAGCAAGTTTAGATCGGCTCTTAGATCCGTTGCGGGCGAAGAATTAGCCTCCCTAAGTGGTCGATCATGTGTACTAGTTAGTCATTACTTGAGAGCTGAGGACAAGGCAATTTATAAGTTAACAGAGCTCCTTTTTCAATTGCTATTGATAAGAAGAGTAATCAAAGGGTCCTTGAACCCGCTCATGGATGAGATTGATGAATATAGAAAAGTTAGTTGAATAAAAAGAGAAGAGGAATTGATCATTGTGGAGTTCTTGGTACAGCAGTAAAAAAAAAAAAAAAAAAAAAAAAAAAAAAAAAAAAAAAAAACAGGAAAAGAAACATCTTTAATTTGATGCATGGGTTCTGATCTAAAATGGATACTTATTGACACCCTTTAGCTGGCTGAATTTGTTCTCTATTTTCATATTTGAAAAAAGATTTGAACAGAGTGCAACGAAAAAATAAGATGAACACTGCTCTTATTAGAAGCATTTTCTTTCTTATTAGGTCCACTGAAATACTGACTGCCATAATGTAGTACACAAAAGATAAAATGAGACATTCTAGCTAACACTCCTATATTCATGCAGATTATACATGTTTTTGCAGAGTTAACAATAACAATCTTTAACGCAGCAGGACACTGGTAGAAGTACAGCAGGATAACGACCATTTTAAGAACTGAATGAAACTTATAAGAAAATTATAAGGTATATAAGCTGAAAACAGTTAAGTAAACATTTCTTGATTTTTGTGCCTTCAATTAGGGCACACTGCCTTCCAGTGTACCATGAATTAGGGCACGGAACTAGATGTTTAGGGACATTTCTGCTCGGCGGTAAGGAAATTTGGCTTGAACTTTCCTGTGGCTTAAGACTTAGAGAAAAACTTGCTTTAGTTTGGCAAGGGGTTCTCCATTTTGTTTTGGATTTAGCTACATCCGATCGAAGCAGAGGGGCGAGAAAGCACTTCAAGCGCTGATGTGAGTAGACAGTTTTCTTTTTTTCTCTCATTTTAGGCCTTCCCCGCTTAGCTAACATTCAGAGTTTTCTGTGATTCGCTATTAGGAAGCCATGCTTTTGCGTTGTTTCTGGTGGACAATTGAGTTGAATTGATGTAAACAAGATGTACCAACATTTTGCTTACTCAGATTCATTGCCTGGATTGTGTGAAAATGAATCGAATATCGATCTAGGACGAGTTAGGTCAGATTATTTGAGACGTACTTCATTTTAGAAAGCTACAGATCAGCTCACAACCGTGGTGTTTTCGTTTGTTTACCTTGGTGTTGATTACAATCGTATCTCGTGTTGTAAACACTCTGTGTCGAATTATGTCATTCGTGAGTCCATGAAAATATCCTGAATTTAGTCTCTCTGGCGTAAAAATAGTTATTTCCTTTCTAAAAATAGTTATTTCCTTTCATTTGCGCTAGTATTGAGCCTTGTCGGCTCTATATTTTGAAAGAGAGTTTCAAAACTACCAGTGACAGGTGAAATTTCTGTAACCTCGTTTTTGAAAATCCAGACAGATATATTTCATAAACGAGGGCGAGTGTTTCATCAGGGTTTCCAAACACGAAAACTGATGCAAGCACTAGGCCAAAGGCCGAGTGATTTTATTGTTTTGGAAATCCTGATGAAACACGGAGCCCGAGTTTATGAAATGACTTCTAAAAATGGTCAAATTTATTATTTGTTTCGTTATCGCATGCCCATAGTTGTTGGTCACTGTTATGAAAGGTGTACAATTATTATAAAGAAAACCAAAAAAGATAGAAAGAGTAAAGGTAGAAATTGCGAGGAGGTCTAAAGGAGAAAGTTTCCCTAATGGTCGCGGGTCGCGGGTTTTGAAAAAGTCGCGGGTTTGAAAAAAGTCACGGGTTTTGAAAAAAGTCGCGAATTTTCAAAAGAATGCATTTATTTCTCAATAAAATCAAATCAGATGCAAAGACGCCAGTTTTAAAAAGATCGCGGTTTCTTGCGACTGGGCGGGAGATGGTTGTAAGAAGAAGAAGAAGTGGGTTATATTTATTTATTTATTTATTTATTTATTGATGTATTTATTTATTTATTTATTTATTTATTTATTTATCTATTTATTTAATCACTGTATATAAACTGATCCTCTCTAGTGTTCAAACAACAACAACAACAAGGCTATAAAATAAAGTTAAAGCACTGGAAAAGCAGTAGAAATAGAAAAAAAATAGAAAAGAAAAGAAACAATAATGGAAATCAAGGAACAATTTTAAAAACTTCCCGTAGGGTAATGTTGTTGCTAATGTTAATGACGACTGTCTACATTAGCACAATTTGGAAACCACTACTTGACGAAATGCCTGTATTTTGAGCAGAGTCGAATGACTGGTATTGTTTTCCGTCAAAATAGGGATTTTTGCGTCGAACATGTGACGCATCTAGATGGTAATAAGTATTCTTAAAGTCAACAGAGAAAACAGGTTGTCCCGTTGACTCGTCACGCCGGATGAATCTGCGGTCAAAATGCCTAATCACCACATTGCTCGGGGAACTCCTGTCTTCCGTTTTAAACCGAGAACCACAACCATAGCACACTCGTACGTTGTTGGGTAGAACTATACGTTCATAAAGATGTGGTGATAAACCAGAATGCCACAAATTCCTATTCGTTCAGGTTTAGTAATCTGAATAGTGGTACAACAATTTCTTCTTCCTCCCTTTTTTTTCAGTATCCAAATTATTATGTAATGCATTATGTGATTCTAATGATCACTGATGATTTCATTCAGACTGATCTACAAGGGCTCTCTAACATTCTACGCGAATGACTTCTTCATTTCCGCGCTGCGTTCACAAAAATGTCATGCAGTTTTATGTATCGTCTTTTAGTAATTACAGTAAACACCCGCATATAGAGTTAATTTTATTTGAATGAATTTTCTAAACTTTACGAAAATTCACATTAATTACATAACGCTAATGAAACCTTTTGAAAACTCGCGACTTTTTTCAAGCCCGCGACTTTTTTTCAAAACCCGCGACACGCGACTTGAAACCCGTGACCCGCGACCCGCGACCATTAGGGAAACTCAAAGGAAACTATGTAGCTTATATTAATTAGGCCCCCTTAATTATAGTTTACTAGATGAAGTTAAAAAGTAGAAACATGACGGATACAATTACAATATCGCAGATGGAAAGTAACCGAAAGAAAAGGAAAGATGCAAAAAAAAGTCAACAGTCAAAGTAACACATTTATATAAAAATACTAATAATTGGCGTCCTCATTTTCAATTTTGAGAAATGGAAGGAGCAGCAACGGAAAAGTCTTCCCGGTTTCGACCGTCGAAAAGTTGCAAAGAGAAAGTTCCTTTGCTTTAACGTTCAAAGCCTAAAAGTACCCAGTACAAAGATAAGTAGGCTGTTGATGTTTTTCGAAATTGGCAATCAGTGCGTGAGAGAAAACAATTTCTTTACTTTAGCCGGGAGTGTGTTCAAAGATTATGATTTTTACTGCGTGCGAAGTCTTGAAGAAAGGTTGGAAGACCTGGACAGCCGTTCCCTGAACTTCTGGCTTACAAAGTTCGTCCACGAACGAACGTTAAGACGGGCGGTCGCTTAATCCGCCTTCTTAGTTGATGGAATTGTTTGTGAGTTTGAGGATGGAAATGGAGGGAAAGCGTTGGATCCGTTGGACAGTTATGCTTTCGTCCAGTACATTTTACATTATGTAGAAAGTTTTTGAAAGTTATGCTTTACTTCTGTTTAGGTTTCCCATTTTTCGATGTTTGGACGCCGAAATGAAGGATGCGACGCGCCAAGGTGTTTATCTTGAAATCAAGAGGCCTGAAAAGGAGGCAGCTACAGATGAAGATGAATAATTATTAGAGAAGAGGACTGTTAGGTTGTGGAACAGCTAAGTCTGTTTGGAATTCTGTTTATTGAAAATAGGAAATTGAGTTTGAGTTATTTGAGGTTAATTTCTGAAAAAATTTTCACAGAGGTTTGTGTATTTCGCGGAGGTTTGCTTTAATGCAACAATTATGCTAGCACAATCTAAAATCTCCTACCCCGGACCGTAGAAGGTTTATTTTGCAAACCAAAATATCGGGCAAATATCACTGCGCCAAATAAAAAGTATTCTAGCCTCGAATATGTGATTGTGTTGCCATAGAATCCTACGCAAAACGTGAAGTACGTCTGGAGTATTCAAGAGTATTTGATTTGAATTCGTGAGTGCCCATGCATGCATAGATAAATTAACTTTATTTATACACGGTAAAAACATCAGTAGGCAATACATACAATTAAAAATAACTGATTTACATGTTTGCCGCGTGGGAGTGTGAAGACATTATACGATTCAGAATATTTTTCAACGGAGGAAAAGGTGATCTTGTCACTCCAGCATCATGAGGAAGGCTGTTCCACAATTGAGCCCCGCTGTAACAGAAGCTACGTTTAAGGAAGTCAGTTCGGGGCTTAGTTAGAGCTAATCTTTTTCCTTGTCTCTGAGTTCGTATTCTGTGTTGAATGGTATAAACAAACCTTTTAAGTACTGCGGCGTTAGCTTATTCAAGGTTTTAAACATTAGTTTCGCTTTTTGTCTTTTCCATCTGGTATAGAGGTCTTCCTAACGTAGATTTGAGCGAAGTGCGGTAGCACTAGAGCGATAATCAGATTTTGTGATAACCCTAATGGCGCGATTTTGAAGCTTTTGTAACTTATCAGCTAATTCGTTGCCGAGACCGTCCCACACATATGAGCAGTAGTCAAAATAAGGTTCAATTAAAGCTCTATAAATCAAACTAGCCGTCTCGTCACAGATGAACGGCCTCACGAGTATTCAATATTGAATACGTGATGCACACCTGGAGTGTTCAATTTCAATATGGAAAAACAGGCCCCCGGGATTCTAAAAGGATATCACAGGTGTATTTCGAATCAGACGTCCTATAATATGTCGGAAAAGTATAGTATAAGACTCGCACTCTAGCGAATTTTGGCCGGCCGGAATATTTGGCTTTTCGCGTAGTGCATATTCTACTTATTTTCTAAGTTATGTTATTTCTTTCTCAGCCAATTGAGCCTTGCCGTTGTAATCAGTGCACCATTTTTGTGTGGGATTTCTCCCACACAAAGTCAGCGCCAGCGATATTTATTTATTTATTTATTTATTTATTTATTTATTTATTTATCTGTATACGAGAGTGAAGTGCTAGTCACGTGTTTTCTAGTTTGGATGTGTCGAAGTGAGAAGACTGGGTTCCAGTTTATTGTGTTTATGAGTCCTGGGCGGCCATTTCTTCTTTCAGCTGTTGGTTTTTTCACCGATTTCGAATATTTTCGCGTTTTACTTTTAGTACAGAAGGTAAGTAGAAGTCGCTTTCCTTTTTAACATTTTCTTTGAGTATCTCTAGGTCTTAATTTCCTATGTAAGGTGATATTTTGGCTTCAAAATATCCTAATTGAAAGCAGATTACGTTCGCGTTCGTTTTTTGACCTGCGTTTTTCCTAATCTGAGACTTTTCTTCCGTTATTTCTTCAGGTGTTTATAACAGAGGATTCTTTTGTCAAAGGAGCTGTTTGGCGTTATTCACAAGCCAACAGTTATCGCCTTGGACCTTTCGTTTTGGTGCAAGTTGTCCCAGCTTTATATAATAAAGGAGTCATTGTACTTTCGCAAGCCAATATTTGTCGGCTTGAGTGTGCAGGTTGCACAGAATTTTCTCAAACTATCTCACAAGTATCTCACAAGTGTCTCAAAGTGTTATAGAAACTGAAAGAAACTGTTACTTGCACTAAACTTAAACTGAAACTTATGGGTATCTCCATTGAACAATTCCGGTCAAGGATCGGCAGTCATGACAATTTCTTGAAAACAAAGGATGCCTCATTACGTTTTAAGGATCGATTTTGGAATATAATGCTCATGATGTTTTATTTAAGTGTGCTTTATTTGCCGACTTTGAAACAAGTTTTTGGACGGTACAAGACGTGGAATGAAGTGATGCTTTGGTTTACACAAATGATGTACTACAATGTGTATATTCCGTTGCTTATAAGACAAGCAAATGATGTAGAGGAAAACCCAGGCCCTGCAATATTTGATATCATTAACCCAATGAGAACAGTATCTGCTGACTACAGTCAAGGCGAATCATATAACTGTAATACCTTACTCGGCAAAAGGAACTGAATGACAACAAAACAAAACAATTCGTCTCATCTAATCATCAACGAAATCCCACACAAGTACGCATTGCGGACCTATTTTTTACTTAGTATCTTAAGATTTTTACTGTTCAGGGTCTACACAAGATCCGGCAGTATTCATTGGTTTGTCGTTGTGGTTTTCCTTATATTAGAATATTTTTTGCAAAGGCCCAGCTGTGGTATCTTTAACCTGATCCCTCCCCCCTTGATAGGCCTAGACAGATTATGCACGGCAACTTTTACGATTTTGAGCAAATTTTTCGATTCTGAGCAACATTTCGGAGAGTGAGCAACTTTACAGCATCTTTTCTAAAAAGTTAGCATATTTTTGGTATATTTTTAAATCCCATTCATAAGTAACTGATTTAACACGTTTTCTTTGGAAATACCCGAGGGTTAAAAGGTTTTACATCGATCAGAGAGATATTTCAAAAATGTAACGTAATTAATTTAATTTTTTAGTTCACTTCTTGTGGGCATAGATGCATTCTTGTGCTAAAATGGTCTACTTTGAGGTACCGACAATCTACAAATTAATGTTGAATAAAGTTTGTTGACATATCAAAGCACTGAATATCTATCAATTATCAATTGTTTCTTGCGAGGCAGCGCCCGCGCCCATGCAACTTTCGTATAGCATTTTGACCTCACTTGGTCTGTAATTTATAGATAATATCACGAATTTTTCAAGTCATACACTACAAAGACTGAACAAATTGCTCCGTCAAGTTTTGATTCAGAAACTCATTTAAACCAAGTAAGAGACTTTAACAATAATGCTGTTCGATAGTAACTAACAAAGTAGGCATACCAATCTCTTTGTCACAAAAGTTGTTTATTGTCTGAACGTTGACTGAACGTACGCTGCTTGTCAAATAATTAACAAGCGAATCATTGTGCTAAATATGTTAGAGCGTTCAGTTCGACTGGTCGTAAGATAAGTCAATATTGTGCAGTACAACCACAGAACTGGACAAACTACACCATAGTAGCCATTTTAAGGTATTACGTACGGGTGAAGCCTTCAAAATTTCTTTCTTGCAGATTGACTCATTTTTTTAGATTTTCAGTAGTTATGTTATTATTTAGAAGGACGGGACTCGCTTTCTGCTCATTTCAGTGCGTTATTTTGAGCTTGCCATTTTGTAATTTTGATTGCACACGCGCTTACGGTCTCGCGCACAACAGGACTTTGTCAAAGCTACAAATTCAAATCAGAAACGACCAGCTATAACAACGACAAATACTATTCTTTTTGAAGAATCGATAAGTCAAGCTAAATTTCACAATTTCACACAACGAAAAACATATCTACTGAAAAATGTTGGTTTCCTTTACAATACCGTGTATAAATAAAGTTATCTGATGTTATCTTAACCAGTTAATCTGACACTTACTTTATCATATCGGAAAAAAAAGGCCACTTCATATTAGAGAACAACGTATCTTAGTATTGAAAGCGGTCAGATTGATGTTTGATTTAATAATACCAATACAAAAAAATGAACTTGCGATATTTTCTACAAACAAATGTTGATCACGTGACAACTGCAAACGAATAAACTGCACATACTTGGGGAATGGGTCAAGCAACAATGGCGGCCGGACGTGTCACTGTAGCTGCGTAAGTTTGTGTACGGGAAGCATGCCTAGCGCTCTTTTTCTCGCTGTTTGATCAAAACCAAAACCTGTTGCAGACGAGACAGTTTCTAAGGTCCCAAATGTCAAAAAGAAACGAGCGAGAAAACAGATCATCGAATTCTTCTACATCTTCACAGCAGCCGCCATCGCCCAAAAGAAACCGCCGTTCTAGCAGCGCCGAGATGGAAGACAACGAGCTGTCCGAGGCTCTCAGCCTTGAACATTTTAACCGAATTATGGACAAACTTTCCTGCTTAGATAGTCAAATGCAGGAGCATTTCGGAAACCTGACATCCGAATTCTCAGTCTTGAGACATGAAATGAAGCAAGAACTGGAAGGTGTGAAGAAGACCTTGGGAGACGTAGAAAGATCTCTGGAGGCAGCTTGGGATTCGATTAATGATATCGAAGAAAAGGCCAAACCCAACAATGACTACAAGAAAACATGCCAAGAGAGCCTCGACTCTCATAGTCAAGAGCTAGTACTGCTTAAAGGACAACTTGCGAAAATTGACGGCCAACAAACGGAAATAGAAAACTTAAAGGCACGGCTTCATGAAGACAACGAGAAAATCATCGCTTTGGAGAACTACTCTAGACGTGAGAACCTTCGATTTATGAATGTTCCTGAACGTAAAGACGAAAATTGCATGGATGTAGTGTACGATTTAATAGAAAATGACATGAACATCAATGTTGAAGATATTCACTTCCATGCGGTCCATCGCGTTGGAAAACCGCGCTCTAAAGACAGCTCGAAAACCCTCCCAAGACCAATTATCGCACGCTTCCTCAGCAGGCACGATAGAGAGACAGTTTTCAGAGCGAGAAACAGATTGAAGGATTCATCGAGAGCAAAGGACGTATATATAACCCAAGATTACGCAAGGGCAATACAGCAAGAAAGAAAAATATTAATCAAAGCGATGTTTCAAGCAAAGGAGCAAGGTATGACTGCCAAAGTTGTTGATAGAAAACTGATCGTTAATAATGTTATCTACAACGTAAGCAATATCCCTGAAGAACGTAGGCCCGCTGAATCTAATTTACAGGCGTAGGCGATGTCATTATTTCCTTTTTTTACCATCGTCACGAGAGCGAATGGCTTTTTCCCGCATTCTTAAACTAACTACTACTAAATTCTAAAAAGACCCAACCAACGGATTTTTAATGTTTTGCTTGATTTATTTGTTTGTTGTAGCTGTAATATATCTGTTCGTTTTTAGTGGAAACACATATATTGAATCTTTTTGTTTTTATGCAAATAGGAGCTTGGACATACAACGTTTTAGCATATTTGAAACAATTCTACGCTTTACAATTGCTTTATCTTCAACCACTTATAAGCCATACATTACAATGCCGAATTAGTAATCTGTTCATTAAACGTGAGAGGTTTGTCGAATACCATGAAAAGGCGTGAGACCTTCAGTTGGCTCAAGATGAAAAAATATTCTGTTTATCTTCTACAAGAAGTTCACTGTACAAAAGACAAAGAGCACGTGTGGTCCGCGGAGTGGGGGTATTCCGCTGTTTTTAGCAGCTTTTCTAATGCCAGTGCCGGAGTATGTGTGCTGTTTAATAATAACTTCAATTTTCAAATTTTGAAATCCTTTTCTGATCCAGAGGGAAGGTTTATCGTAGTGGATATTAAATTAGAAAGTAAGATCTTGACCTTAGTAAACATATATGCACCGAACGAAGACAAGCCTATATTCTTCCAAAGCGTTTTAAATCAACTCCTCTGTTTTGAATGCAGCGGGATAGTTCTTGGAGGAGATTTTAATCTAGTGCTTGATGTTCAAAAGGACAAAAAAGGTGGAAGACCCGTAACCCATAACAACTCGTTAAAAGAGGTTAAGCACATTTCAAATTTATTGGATCTCATAGACATTTGGCGCTGCTTTAATCCAGAAGCTAAAAGATTCACCTGGAGGAGACGAAAACCTGATATACATTGCCGTCTAGACTTTTTTTTTAACAAGCTCTTGCTTAAGCACAGATATCACCAATGCAGACATATTACCTGGTTACAAAACAGATCACTCCTTAATATCGATTCATCTGACGAATAATTCAAATCCCAGGGGCCCGGGTTTTTGGAAATTCAACACCTCTTTTTTGTTAGACGAAGAATATGTTAACTTAATCAAGAAAACAATTATCGATACGGCAAATGAATATGCGGGTAATAATGAGATGGATGCTATTTTATTATGGGACACCATGAAAATGCAAATTAGGTCAAGCTCTTTAAAATACGCAGGGAGAAAAAAAACTAAAATGAAATCACTTTAGTTAAAACTTGAAACTGAAATATTGTCCCTCCAGAAACAATTAGAAGAAAACGACACTTCTGAAAATGAAAGAGCCCAGATTTATAGTGAAATAGATGCTAAGATCCTGCAAAAAGAGGAAATATCCAAATACAAAACTCGAGGGGCAATTTTAAGATCCAAGAGTCGATGGTATAATGAAGGAGAAAAAAATACGAAATACTTTCTTAACTTGGAAAAGCGACATTTTAATAAAAAAGACCATCAAACACCTGACATTATCAAAGGATAAGGTCGTCAATACTGATAGAGAGATCATTGAAGAAGCAAAATCCTTCTATCATAATCTTTACTCATCGGCTAACACAAACCCTGACACAAAAAATGAAAATATATTTTTCCCTGGCGGAAATACTCTTAACCTAAATGAGCAAGAGCAAGAACAGTGTGAAGGCCTCCTAACAGCTAGTGAATGTTTGGAAAGTTTGAAATCAATGGAGTCAAACAGGAGCCCTGGAAGCGACGGCCTCCCAGCCGAATTCTATAAAGTCTTCTGGAATGATATCAATCAATATCTACTAACGCCTTAAATTGTGCTTATACAAAAGGTCTCTTATCGATCACTCAAAGAAGAGGACTGATTACTCTTATACCCCCCCCCCCCCAAAAAAAAAAAAAAAAAAAAAAAAAAAACCGGCCAATCTCTTAAAAAATTGGAGGCCTATCACCCTGCTTAACTGCGGCTATAAAACAGCAACTAAATCTATTGCAAGTAGAATACGAAAGGTCCTACCAAGGATTGTTATATTCTGGTATTTCTGTCATTTTTTTTCCTTCTTACTGTTATTATTTACTTTCTTATTGTATATATATGTCTATGAATTATCTGTACTGTAATCTACTTCATTAATTAATTGTGTAAAATGTAAATGTAAAATGCCTCTTTTCTGACCTTCTATTTATTTTAAAGTAATAAATGGTGGTCACCCAACTAGTTTAGCTTTTTAGTTGTTTTGGGTGACCAGTAACTGTATGTATTCTTCATTTATTTATTTGTTGTTTAATCATTTATTGTTAATTAATGCAGTTCAAATAAACCTTGTTGTTGTTGTTGTTGTTGTTGTTGTTGTTGGATAATTAACAGTGATCAAACTGGTTTTTTGAAAGGCCGATTAATCGGAGAAAACATTAGATTAATTGATAGTATTATGAACTATACAAGTACAGAAAAAATACCGGCTCTTCTGCTTTTTGTTGATTTTGAAGAAGCCTTTGATAGTATCGAGTGGTCTTTTATAGAAAAAACTCTGAAGTATTATAATTTTGGAACTTCTCTAATTTCTTGGGTAAAAGTATTTTATACCGGTATCCGTAGTTGAACAATGGTTGGTCTTCGGAATTTTTTACTTTAGGTCGCGGTGTGAGACAGGGATGCCCGCTCTCCCCTTATTTTATTATTTTATGTGCTGAAATACTGGGTAATGCAATAAGGAATGATAAAGAGATCCATGGAATAAATATTCTTGATACTGAGTGCAAATTATCCCAGTACGCAGATGACACGACTATGATTTTGGATGGCTCTAAACCCTTCTTTCTCAGATCTCTATACCTACTCGATGCCTTTGCTTCCATATCGGGTTTGAAAGTGAATTACGAAAAAACTGAAGCGCTCTGGATTGGGGCCTCTAAGGATTCTAATCTTATCTTCCCTTCAAGTAAACCAATAACATGGGCTGACAGGAGGGTCTTCGCCTTAGGAGTTTGGTTTTCGACTTTGGAAGATAGTTCTTGTCATCTTAATTTCATTGAAAAAATTGAGAAAATAGAGAGAATTTTAGACAACTGGTCTGCAAGAACGTTGACTCTCTTGGGTAAAATCACAATTATAAAAGCTTTGGCCGTATCACAAATTGTCTACATATTGTCGTCTCTCCCAACACCCCCGAACATACTTAAGATAATGAACTCTATATTGTATGATTTCCTTTGGGATGGTAAAGGCGATAAAATCAAAAGGACGACAATGATAAACAGTTACGAGAATGGAGGACTTAAGATGTTAGATATTTGTAGTTTTAATGAATCCTTGAAAATGAAGTGGATCCAAGGGTACCTAAATGACGAAAATAAAGGAAAACGGAAATTTTTTTTTGACTATCACTTAGGAAAATACGGAGACAAACTGTTGTTCCAATGCAACTTGAAAGCAGGATACCTCACTGCTAATTCTCCAAGACCCTTTCTTGAAGGAGATAATACAGTACTGGACCAATTTTAACTTCCGAGATGAGCACATAGAATTTTCCTCCGCATGTGTATGGCACAATTCTCACATAAGAATAGGAAATCGCCCATTCTTCTGTAGATCTTGGCTAAGCGCGGGGATAAAGGAGATTAGAGATCTGCTAGATGACGAACAAATAATAATGCCTTTATAGATAAATACAGAATTAAAACCAATTATCTCGAATATTACAAAGTAATATCTGCTGTAGCGCGTTATAAGAAAATGCACTTTAAAGTCAATCATAACCTACCACCAAATAATCCAGTTGACAACTTTTTTTCTCATGCCAAGGTTTTAAAAAAGGTTTATGAATATTTAATAAACAAAAAATCTTCTATACCATTAAGAAGTCAGGGGAAATGGTTGGAAGAGATTAGGGACATAGCTAGTAACCCTGACATAACAGTAAACTGGAAAAATACGTACTGCCTGTCATCTTTGTGTACAATAGAGCCAATTTAAACTCCTTCATAGAAGAATCGCCACAAATGACTTTCTGTGCAAGATAGTTATTAAACAAACGGATTCCTGCTCCTTTTGTGAGGAACAAAAAGAAACTCTCGTTCATTTATTTTGGACCTGCAAACATACACAGAAATTTTGGAAGAGCACCTTTGACTGGATTTCTCAAAACCTCGATGATTTAGAAAATGTTTCTCCTTCTTTGACTCTATGTTTTGGTCTCATTGATAAGGTAAAAGATGTTCTCTTTCATCACCTACTCCTTCTAGCAAGATATTACATATATAACTGTCGGCTTGGGAACAAGCTTCCTAACCTACAGGTCTACATACAACTACTTATAAATTCAATGGAAATTGAAAAGCAAACTGCATTCTACAGCAACGACCCAAACCTCTTTGTGAAGAAGTGGTCTCGTTTGCAAAACAACCTCTCACAAAGTGTACGACATTAGCAATATAAAGATGAAAGCAGCGTAAAGCGTAGAACCGTTTAATTGTTAACTTTTAGTTTGTACTCCACAGTACCGTAAGCATTGCTAGTAGTCGTAAGCATCATTAGCATTTGTAAGCATTGTTAGCATTGCGAGTAAAATTTGTATTAGTTTTGTAAGCATTGTTAACTTTGCGAGTAAAATTTGTATTGTAAGTTATATGTAACTATTGTAAGTAATGTAGTATTGTTAGCGCAACATTAGTGTTTTACGTAATGCTAGTATTGCAAACTTGTCTGCTTTGTAAGCAATAATAACAATTTAAAAAAAAAAGCAAATACTATACGAAGCCGCTTAGCTAGGAATCCGAAATGCGTGGTTCAATTCTCCCTGTAACAGCGAATGAAGCCATCGAACCAGCAAGAACATTTTCACCTTGTCATTGGTCAGATAGATCATGCGTTCGCAAATTTAAATTTAGCTTCTTTGGTGACATTGAAATTGCATGTTGTAAACTTAAAACAACATAACTGTTGTAGCAGGATATTTAGCTTATCTTCAGACAATTTCGCACACACGCGTGTATACTCAATTTGTCATCCGAACACGCGCGACACTTCTGCGAAAAATGACAAGTGCGCATTGTTACCGCTGACAAAAGTATAGCAGTGCCATTATTTATGTTGGTTGCTAGGGACTCTCCTTCTGCCTTTTGTCTCGTTCGAGGACGTGTAACTCGCTAGAAATATGTCATTTTGCATGTTTCTTCCACGAAATAAGTGTCCCAGAAGCCAATGCAACATGGGCGACAGAAAATAGACATGGCGGACAAGAATTCTGCAAACGAGGACGCAAAAACAAACACACTTTGAAGATTCTGAGCACGTGTGAGGTGAAAATAGAAATTTCTCGAATATTTTTTATTCAATTGTTCTGAAAGGCCTGGCTCTGCCTCGCCTAAGAAATATCTTAAGGTCCCACTCTCCGGAAAAAAAGCTCCAGAACTCTACCGGCAGCTCTTTACTCTAGCCGAAGAACCTCAGGAGGGTTCGCAAAGTTTTGGCATTAGAGCTCTTGATACAAGGCGGAAAATGTTGTTCGCCACAAAGGAGGCAGACACAATTAAAATATGACCTAGCCCTGGTCCAAGGTATGTTTCTGAATTCACTGGTTAGTAGCCCCTAAGAGGAAGCCAATCGACTGAGGCCACTCCTCCAAACGGCGGGCGTACAAGACGTATCCATAGAATGAACGAGACTGTGTTGGAGGAAACAAAGAGAAATTCAAAATTAGGGTCCTCTACCGGTCACAAAAACCCAGAACTTAATGAGGTGGATACATCGCAAACAGGGGAAGGGTCTGGTCGACAAGGACCAACTGATAAAGTGAAAAGTTTTGGGATAGAAAATTTTGCTGAAGAGAAAGTCATGGCTGCCCTACAAGAGGTCCATTCTCAATTTGCCACTTTGGAAGAGTCTGTTGAGAAGTATCGATCTGCAAAGCAGGCTCGGGAAACATGCGCGGGCTACAGCCGAGGGACAGGAAGTATCCCACCCTCATGACATGTTTAAGTCCGATAAATGTGTTTATTGTCAAAGAGCTGAACAGCCAGATTAAGTGTTATAGCAGTGTTCGAGTTGTAAAGCAGTTCGGTATTGCGGGCAGAAGTGTCAGAAACTTCACAGGAGTAGTCACAAAGTATTGCCACGCAATTGAGCATCTAGAAGCACACAAATAGTCACGAACGGAACGCGGGGACTGTTATGTATTTGCCAGTCATATAACACCCAAGCAGCAACTAGCAATGGCCAAGCTCGTAGGAAAGAAGTGTAAGGTGTAATGTGTGCTGGATGGGAGGATCTTTAGGACACTGCTGCAGAGGTATCCATTGCATCGAAAAGCTGGCTTGGAGAAAATATGCCGTTGTTAAAGTTAAGGAACATTGAAGAGTTGCTTGAAGAGGAGGCAAAACTGAACTTGATAGAAGCTAACGGGGACCGAGGTAGAGGTGCAGTTTCAGCTAGCCTCTAGTGCGCAGTCGGCTGGCCCCATCACAGTGCCGCTCCTGGTCGCAAGGAATGAGTTGGAATATCCTATTTAAATTGGTTAAAATGTCATCGTGTAGGTGATTAAAGGTAGAGATACAAGCTCAGCTTTCTGCGAGGCGGAAAAGAGAACTTAACTGCATTGGTCAATTTTGTGCAAAGTGCAGGTGTGGAGAGACTTTGTGTCCTAAAGAGTTGCACGAACAACTTGACAGTGCCACCTGGGCAAACGGTGTCAGTAACTTCTCGCATCGACTGTGGTCCCCTAGAAGAAAGAACGCCAGTATTGTTTGAACCTGCCCAAGAACCATCCTGGCCAGCCGGCCTAGAACTTTTTTAAACAATTAATCACATTGCCTAAAGGACTACCTCGAAAAAACATTGAAATCCACAATCCCACGAAACATGACATCAAAATTGGTCGCCAGACACAACATTGACTGCAGGAAGCTTACAGCTTGTATAATCGGTCACGCCCTTAGAAGTCAGTAGAAAAGATCTTGCATGCCCTGAAAGTAACACACCTGAAGGTAAAAGTCAATCGGTCTCACAAGAGGAAGGTCGGGGGCCAAACTTTGAAGATTCCCGTCGTTCCGGAAGGATACCACCTGTAGTACAGGGTAATCTGCCTGAAGAACAGCTACAATTGGCCATCACAATGCTTCGGGAGGAGGTGGAGTCGTTTGCCCGAGATGATGACGATGTGGGGTGTTTGAACAGACTTCAAATGAAACTCGCGCTATCCGATCCAACACCGGTCCAGAAAACATATACGTCTGTTTCCCGCCCATTGTACACTTCAGTCAAGCGTTACATTGAAGACCTATTCAATCGGATATAGATAAGAAAGTCTCATTCATCCTATGCCTTCCCAGTTGTCTGCGTGCGGAAGAAGGGTGGAGGATTACGTCTATGCATTGACTATGGGTAACTCAATCGAAAAATTGTACCAGACCGCCACCCAATCCCAAGGTTTCAAGAGACATTGGAAAACCTTGGTGGAAGTTCATGGTTCTCAGTGTAAGATCAGGGGAAGTTATCACCAGGGCTTTATTGACAAAGGTAGCAGACATCTAACCGCTTTCATCACTCCGTGGGGCTTGTATGAATGGACGCGAACACCCTTCGGACTAACCAAGGCACGAGCTCAATTTAAGCGATATATGGGGGATTGCTTAGAGGGTATTTGAGATGAGATTTGGGTTCCCTATCTGGATGATATAATTCTGTACAGTAAGACAGTCGAGGAGCATGAGGAGAATCTGCGGACCCTGTTGAGACGCCTTTGGAAACATACTTTCTGATTTTACCTTCACTGTAAAGTACCTCCCAGGAACTGCAAACAAGGATGCAGATATATACCTTGTCCAGGATGAATATTGAGCAATATATTAGTGAATGCAAGGAAGAGTTCGAGCCTGAATGGATGAAAGCTACAGTGGAGGTAGTAAATGTTCAGCACAGAGGAGAGGCAGTATGGCTTACTGCACTATCCAATAGGTCAAACGGAATGAAGCGTATGGATGAGGACAAATCTGCCTCGCAACTACAACCCATTACGCCCAAAGAGCTTTACCAGGCGCAGAGGAATGACCAGGCTATTGCAAAAGCAATTCAGTACAAGCAAATTGACCAGCCACCAATGCTGCAGGACAGAATGAAACAAACTCCCAGCGTCAAATGACTGTTGCGTGAAGTCAAATCACTCTTGCGTGGAAGCAGCTAGACTTCGGGGAAGTTGGGATCCTCCGTCGCAGAAGTGGCCCAGACGTGCAATTGGTTCTCCCTAAAAAGTTTCACAGGACAAATGGAAAGACGGAGAGACTCAATCAAAAACTCCTTTTCATGTTACGAACACTGTTATGTATGGCAATACCGCTGGCCATAATCCATAGTTGTTCAGTTATTCATTATTGTTTGTTAACCAATCACAATAAACCACGCGGTGAGTCGTTGATCCAACATGGCGTCTGTGTTGTAGTGTGTATCAAACATGGTGTCAGAATAGAGGATATCGAACCGAACATGGCCGAAGGATACGCAAATTCGTCGTACAAATGGCCAACTATGAACTGGGCCGCTGCGGACCTAAGTAAAGAATGGGAAAGGTTCTATCAACATTGCGAATTCACGTTCGGAGGACCGCTCCGCAAATGCACTGAGAAGGAGAAAATATGCAACCTTATGAGCTTCGTCGGGGACAAAGGCCGGGAAATTTACCTCACCTTCCAGTGGGAAACTGTGCGCGTTGGATCAGGAGAAAGTGCTCAAGATGTGAATGAGAAAGACATACTCGAACGAGTCGCCGGAAAGTTCAAAGCACACCTCGAAGCTAAGAAGAACCCGATTATGGCTGCAGTTAAATTTGATCGAAGACGTCAGTTACAAGGAGAAACCTTTGACTCCTTTGTCACCGATCTTAAGCTCCTGACGCGTGGTCTGGACATGACAGAGTCGAATAAATTGATCCGGAACGCCATCGCATGCAAATCTCTGGACGAGCGAGTAAGGCAACGCTGCTTGGAGAAAAGTAAAAACCTCACCCTCGACATGGCAATCGACATTGGTCGGATGTTCGACGCGACTAAGGATGGAATGCAAGTGATGTCTGGCGAGGACCCTAAAGTGGAGGTCAATAAACTTGCATGGAAGAGTGACTCGTCCAAGAAGAATGGCTCGTCCAAAAGGCCCAAAAATAAGGTACCAAAAGAGAAAAATGAACAAGTTCCAAAGTGCGATAGATGTGGATACAATGCCCACAAGCCACATGAAAAATGCCCAGCCAGAAATGAGTCATGCAACAAGTGCAAAAAAATTGGACATTTTGCTCAAGTGTGCATAAGCAAGAAAAGCAATGTCAACTTACTTTCTAAAATGGACTATCCTGGAGAAGACTATTCTAGTGATGAGGAGGGTCCTGAAAGTGATGTACAACTACTTCATGTAGCAAGCCTGGAAATGAATGGCATCCGTGACAAGAAAAAAACTTGTGAAAGTGATGAATGGTGGGAGGTGGTGGAAGTGGGCAACAGTACCCTGCACTGTCAACTTGAAACTGGTGCCTATGCAAGTGTAATTAACACTACTCAGCTCAAGCAAGTAGCACCCAGTGCCCTGATCAAACAAACCAAGAAGACCCTGGTGTCTTATAGTCAACACCGAATCACACCAAAGGGTTACGTCACTCTTCCCGTAAGATATAAGGACAGGGAGTTAAATGTGAACTTCTATGTCATAGATAGTGAGCAGAAGCCAATATTGTCAGGTAAAGTTTGTCAAGCCCTCAACTTGGTTCAGCGAGTACATAAACTACAGGAACATGTAGATCCAAGCTTAAAGGAGCTACTTAACCAGTACCCAGATTTACAAAGTGCATCAGGGGCTATGCCTGGAACTTACTCTATCAAGATTGACCCCAAAGCAACACCTGTAGTGCATGGGCCTCGCAGACAACCTGCAGCACTCCTTCCCAAGATCATAGCGAAGCTCAAGGAAATGGAAAAGGAAGGACACTTAGCCAAAGTTTCACAGCCTACTGACTGGGTTAACTCTATGGTAGTTTCAAGTCGAGGTGACAAGATCAGGATCTGCCTTGACCCAGGTGATCTCAATAAAGCAGTAAAACGGGAGCATTATCCAATCCCCACTGTAGAAGAAATTGCAGCCAAGATACCTGAGGCAAAAGTGTTCACAGTCCTTGATGCTAAGAGTGGGTATCTCCAGATGAAACTAGACTACGAGTCCAGCCTACTGACAACAATGAACACCCCAATAGGCAGATACAGATGGTTAAAACTACCGTTTGGAATCAAATCAGCTCCAGAGCTGTACCAAAGGGCCATGGATGAAATGTTGGAGGATATTGAACACGCATATGCCATCATGGATGACATACTGATTGCAGGACGTGACATTGCCCACCATGACTCAGTCCTAAAGGAAGTTCTCCACCGCGCCAGAACCTACAACCTTAAGCTGAACTTCGAGAAGGTCAAAGTGCGAAAACAGCAAGTTCGATATGTGGGCCACATTATCTCAGCAGAAGGCCTCAAACCGGATCCAGAGAAAGTAAGAGCTATGAAGGACATGCCACCCCCCGAAACGAAAGAAGATGTGCGTCGGTTTCTGGGATCTATTCAGTATCTAGCCAAATTCCTCCCAATGCTAGCCGAAGTCGAAACACCACTGTCGGAACTAACAAGGAAGGATGTACTCTTCCACTGGGACAAGCCACAAGCAGCTGCGTTTCAGAAGCTCAAGGATATGTGCTGTGAAGCTCCTCTGTTAGCCTACTATGATGTCACAAAAGATGTGACCATACAATGCGATGCCAGCAAGAGCGCTGTGGGTGCGGTCCTACTGCAAGAGGGAAGACCGATAGCCTACGCATCCCGAAAACTTCGAGTATCAGAGCTCAACTGGGCGCCAATAGAGAAAGAAATGCTGGCCATCGTGTTCAGTACACAGAAATTCAGAGAGTACATTCTGGGGAAAACAACCTTGGTCCAGACTGACCACAAACCCCTGGAAATAATACTGCGCAAGCCCCTGGCAACAGCACCATTGAGATTACAGGCAATGATGCTGAAAGTGAGTGGCTATGATCTAAAAATGGAATATCTGCCAGGAAAGAAGCAAGTCCTCGCAGACACCCTCAGCCGAGCAAGTCTAAATGAGGTTCCACCGGAAGAAGAGGAGATACAAGTAAACATGTTGGAAAGAATCTCAGTTTCTGAACCAAAGTATGCAGAACTCCAACAAAACACAGCAAATGAGCTCCATGAGTTGTATGCTATGATCCGAGCCGGCTGGCCAGACACAAAGCAACAAGTCCCACACAGCATCCGCCAATACTGGGACACACGTGATGAGCTCGCGGTACTAGATGGAGTAATCTACCGAGGACTGAGAATAGTAGTCCCCCCGTCTATGAGGCCAGCCATGCTGGAAATCATACATGGAACGCATCTGGGAATTGTGAAGTGTAAGCAAAGAGCCAGGGAAGCCCTTTACTGGCCCGGCATGAGTGCACAGATAGAAGACAAAGTCAGGGATTGTACAACATGCCATGATTATGCCCCTGCACAGCAGAAAGAGCCTCTGATGCCAAGCCCTGTTCCGGACCTGCCTTGGGAAAGAGCCGCTTTAGACATATTTGCCTTTGAAGGTGAACATTACCTGTTGCTAGTTGATTACTTCTCCAAGTTTATTGAGGTGACCAAACTGGAGGATCTGACATCCCTGGAGACCATTCAAGTCCTGAAAGAGCATTTCAGTCGACACGGCATCCCAGCAAAACTAGTCACTGATTGTGGCAGCCAGTACACAAGCAGAGAATTTGAGACCTTTGCTAAAAGCTACACCTTTGAACATGTCCTAGAAAGTCCAAAGCACTCCAAGGCAAATGGAAAGCAGAAGCCGCTGTGAAAACAGTGAAATCTCCATGGAGAAAGAACAGAGACAAGAGAAAAGCGCTCCTGGAGTACAGGGCATCCCCTATTCCAGGAATTGACCTGTCCCCATCACAGCTCTCTATGGGACGCAGGCTTCGAACGACACTGCCAATAGCACGTGGTCTATTGGAACCTGAGACACACAGCACCCAGAAGATAAAAGCAAGAATGAAACATGGCAAGGATAAGCAAAAGTACTACCATGACCGCCATGGCACCAAAGAGCTACCACCACTCAGATCAGGCGATCACGTCAGAGTAAGACCTGAGCCAGGGTCAAAGGAGTGGAGAGCGGCGACCGTAGTGCAGAAACATGCCTTGCCAAGATCATATGTAGTAGAGGTGAGCGGCCGAAGAATCAGGCGTAACAGAGTGGCTCTAAGAAACGACTCAGCCAAGTCTCATATGGAATATCGTAAACGCCATGGGGACATCGTTCAGCAGACAGAACCGGAGCCTGACAAAACACATGCGGCTCCCACGTCCCCAGCAAGCCCACGAATGGACCCCTCACCACAGGAACACCACTTAAATCCATCACCGGCTGAGGAAATCCCAGCACGTGGTGTGCCACCTTCAGCAGACATAGTGGAGGCTAAAGACCCGCCCTTTTATACAACTCGAAGTGGAAGGCAAGTCAGGAAACCAATCAGACTAAACCTGTAACTAGTTGTTCTGGCACAAGGGACAGTTTGTGGAACATGAACAATGACAGACACTGATTGATTAATGTTGAGATGATTATTTTATTTTCATTTTGTTTTGTTTTTTTTATTTACATTGTTCTCCTTTGTTTCTAAGATTGTGATGTAAAGGGGGGATGTTATGTATGGCAATACCGCTGGCCATAATCCATAGTCGTTCAGTTATTCATTATTGTTTGTTAACCAATCACAATAAACCACGCGGTGAGTCGTTGATCCAACATGGCGTCTGTGTTGTAGTGTGTATCAAACAAACACTACCTGAAAACGAGAAATCATGATTGAAATACAGTCTTAACCAAGTGGTACATGCCTATTATTGTACTCACCATGAGGAAACAGGATTCTTTCCATTCTTCTTACTGTTTGGCGCTCACTAAGGCTTCCCATATATGTTATCTTTGGTATAGGACCCACCACTTCTCTGGACTATACAACCTATGTCAAGGAGTGGCGCGCCGCGGTAAAGAGATCTTAAGCACCTGGGCCGAAGGGTAAAAGAAAGTAAGACCGAAAAGTGAATAGCTCCACATTACAGCCAGGAGACAGAGTGCTAGTGCGAAATTTGAGCAAAAGGGTTGGTCCTGGTAAGCTTAGATCCTTTTAGGAAGATGTGGTACATACAGTAGCGGAATGTAAAGTAGAAGGGAGTCCAGTCTACGAGGTCAAGCCGGAGACTGGTCTCGAACGTCGCCGTGTTATTCACCGGAATCTTCTAACACAATACAATACAATAGGTGAATTCCGTGTAATGGTTTTCCCTTTGAGGTACGACAGGACAAAATTCTGCAGGAAACCAAAACGAGTCTGGAAGAGAAGCAAATCGCCCACACTACCACCGAATCCAAACCAAGAAAGCAGTTCTGACGAAGGAATAATGACTTTTTCTCCAGTACGAGACCAGGAAGAGAGGGAGCCGGATCGTCACCAGTCAGTGACTGAGGCAGTCAGTGACCCACCTCCACATCATTAGGACACTCATGAGGAGACACCTCAGATGCAGATGCAGCTGAATTCCAATTACCAGCAGGCCCAGCAAGTGGGATCTATATCTGAGAAAAACCAGGCAGACCATGTAAAGGACCATGGATGACCATCTAGGCAGAGAAGAGCACCTACCTTGTTTACTAATGATACACTAGGCACCCCCAGTTTCCATCACCCAACTGTGCCAAGTATAGCAAACAATACAGCGGGTGTGACACCATTGCTGATACCTGTTTTGCAAGGACCTGTTGGGGGACTGACATTTTTAGGTGCTCATTTTCACACCTTTCTGATCAAAAATTGTCACTTTTGAATTGAAATTCAAATTCTGGATTAAAAAGTAAACTTGGAGTACCCATAATAGACATATAAAGAAAGTTTATAAAATATTGAAAAATGTACACAATTTGGACCCACCTGACCCGTACGTAATGCCAGCGCGTGTCTCAAAGAAAAAAAACTCACAAGTGTCCATGGCCATTACAGTAAACAGATTAGCCCATAACCCGGCCCAAAATTAAAACTCATTACCACACATTTTAACATGTCGCTCTGACCGTTCTAAAGCCTGTGACGGAGTCGGATTTGGTGTCATAAGTGGAGTCGCAAGCATTATGATGTAGTGAAAATGAAATTGGCGAAGGAGTCGTAAGCATTTTTCCGATTCCACTTATAATTCCGTCGCTTACGATCAAGTGAAAACCTGATTGTCGGTGTCGCAAGAAAATGGACACGTTCTGCTTCTTTCGACGTGCCTATGATTCCGCTTACGTCTCCGATTCTCGATTTTCTCTTGGTCGTAAGCGTTCTTACGAATCTCCCCACGACTGCAACTCCGATTCCGTCGCAAGTAAAAACTGGGAGAAATGAACCATCGATTCTGGATTCGAGTTCGAGTAGTTCGAGTTGGAGTTGGATTTCGAGTTGGACTTCGAGTTCGAAATAAAAAAAAAAATATAAAATGAAAGAAAGGTTTTTTTTCCATTGTTAAATGAAAGGCTCCTATTAGTCTGAAGTTTCAGACGTCTTCCCGCACTAATCCCCTGAGACGCGGGCGAGTGCCCATGGATGAATTGAATGAATGTAGAAAAGTTATTTGAATGAAAAGAGAAACTAATTGATCATTGTTGAGTTCTTCTTGGTACAGCAGTAAAAAAATGCAGGAAAGTAAACATCTTTTGATGTAAGTTCTCTTGTCAAATGGTTGCTTATTCACACCCTTTAGGTGGTTGAATGTGTTATCTGGTGAAATAATTTTATAAATTATAAATAATTATTTATTACATATTTGAAAATAACTTTCAACATAAAATAAACAAGATAAAAGATATTTCTTATTAGGTCCACTGAAATACTGACTGCCATAATGTAACGCATAAAAGCTAGAAGGAGACATTCTAGCTAAAAGTCTCCTATATATATGCAGATTATAGAATAACACAATCTTTACACAAAATAACATGTTATGTTAGCCTCCCACTCGATCCCACGCAGACGTCCTTTAGGCTTCATCACGCATTTCTTCCCCACGCGTGACGAAGCCCAAAGGACGTCTGCGCTGCGTTGGAGGCTAATCATGTTATGTCATTCATCAAGTTTTGGCAATGCATTACTTTCATGTGTCAATCACAATGCGGCTGGTTTCTTTAAGGTTCAACTGGTTCAGCCTTTCAGGGAAAGAGAGATCGGCACCTCTGGCACCTCTGGTAGACGTAGGATGAAAGACATCGTTCTCTTTTCAAGTAAAACTTTGAGGGACTTATTATCCAACATCCAAGCAAGTAAGTGTCTTGCAGGCGTACCTTATTTTGAAAAGTACCTCCATAGTCAGCCTCCGCCATTTTCGATGGCATCGAAATTATTATTATTATTATTATCTAAATTACGGAAATTGTATGGTTTGGTTTCTGAAAGTGTTTTAATTGCTGAAATTCTCTCACATGTAAACAGTAACGAAGGTTTGGCTTACTAGGGCCCTTTAAAACTGACGCTTTTAACTTATGGCTTTTTTTTCGTGCCGTTCGGCCGGCAAAAGTATTGAAATTTCCCAATGAAATCCTTTGTCTCGTATTATTGGCACGGAACAGAGAAAACTCAAAAAGGATATCCTGAACATGTTGTTAAAAAAGGTATCTGTATCCAATTTTACTTTATAAATTTCTGTCCTTTTGGTTAACTGGCAATCCTGAAACGGCGAACAAGCTTTGATGTAATAGATCAAACACGAGAGACAGTGTTTCATCGGGATATCCAAACACCGAGAAGAGAGTTGAAAATACGACGCGCAGCGGAGTATTTTCAATGAACTTCGAGGTGTTTGGATAGCCGATGAAACACTGTCTCTCGTGTTTGATCTATCTTCTCAATCGAAACTAAAACTACGGTGAAAACGAAGAAATAAAATCGTAAAAATCTATGCTAATTAAGATCACATTTCCAAACCACGGTTACGGTTCTGATTTCCTTTGTTTTAACGTGATGAATTATTAATGGGTTTGAGAAATTCATTTTAATCAATTTTGAGGTTGTTTGAAAAAGGATGCTTATAATAAGACTAAAATGCCGTTTCCGAATTGATATGTTACAATGTGCCAATGGATAACAATGAGGATATATTTTCATTTCCGGCGGTTTGTTTTGATGGTTTTTACGTCGTGCGAAGACGTTCTCCTATAGTGGGAGTTTTCGCTAAAATTTCTGATGACATTCTCAGAGATCGACGGATATACTAGTAACTTTTAATCATGGAATAAGCCATTAGAATCATTAGAATTTGATTATTGTTTGTATGCCATTTCTGAAAATATTACGATTTAAACACTAGAAGCATAAAATAACAAACTGATAGAGAAAAGCATCAATACCCTTCAGAATTAAGTAGTTCTCTTTTTATGTTTGACTTGGTAGTTCCAGGCTGTGCTGAAATTTTCAGAGTGGTATCATATTGGATTGAAATGGTCCTTTGTTTGAAGCGCCACAAGGTAACTAGTTTCATTTACTCTAGTACCCGGATCGGTGGAAAACGAGAAATGCGGAGTGTGGAAAATGCGCAGTGTGAAAAAATATGCCCTTAAACGGTTTGCCGTTTACAACAATCCAGTCGACAATTTGACATGTCAGGTGAATTGTGCTGTCAAAGCTATTTTTTGTTTATCACTGCACTCTTCAATTTCTGCACCCCGCATCTTCTACACTCCTCATCTTCTACGCTCCTTATTCCCTACACTCCTCCATTTCTACACTCCGCACTCCTCACTCCCCCCGGAGGGGTGGGTACTCCCTGACGTGGGCTATACGGGGACGTGCCGCTGGATAGGGTACTGTTTTTGATCTCTCAGTCCTGAACAGGATATAAAATTCAAGCGAGTCTGTCCTTAAGAGGGTATGGATTTCAAGGAGTTGTCCTGTACAGGGTATGATTTCAAGACTTAAGCATATCGGAAATCAGAAACGCACCTTCCGCTCAACCGGAAAATGAAGAGTATGGAAAATATCGAGTGTAAGAAGATGCGGAGTATGGAAAATATGGAGTGCAGGAAATGAGTTAGAGTAGAAAATGTCAATTGTAAAATAAGGTGTGTGGAAAATACGGAGTTTGGAAACTGACGAGGTTGCAAAATGCGCGGTGTACTGTCAAATTATCTGCTTCCCGGAGGATAAACAAAACATAGCATTGACGACAACACAAGTTTTTTATAACATAGCGACGGTTTATTAATTTTGTGAAGCTTTATGAAAAGTAATGACGGTTTATCAGTCATTCCAGCAAACAAACACATGCTTTTTCTCATGCATGAGTATACAATTTGTTTTTAGGTTGCAAAGGCAAGAACCCTGAAAAGCAAATGGGAAAGAGGAAACATTTTGTTATTTTGAGTGATTAGGGGGAAGACACGAGACACGATTCTCGCACAGCTAAACAGAGCCATCTTACCATCAGAATGTTGACGCCACTGAACTGAATTTAGGCTCTTGTTCATCCATTAGTCATTGAAAATATCACTCAACACACGCGAATACATTCCTTCCTCGTCAAAGTCGCAGTGGTGGCCCTTTCGTCGACGGCAGATTGATGACCCAGTTGATCGGTTTTTCGACCACACACTCTTCTTTCTCAACAATACGATTCTAAAGATTTTTAGGCATTGATATTCCATCTCTCAAACAGCCTCAACAAGAAAGATAACAATGAATTTCTACCAAATTTTCAATACATCAGGTTTTGGCAATGCATCGCGACGCCGCAAAAATCAGTAACGCATCCGTGAATTCAAAGATGAAAGCGATAAGGCCTAGTCCAAAGTTCAGACAAACTTTTTTTCACATGTTAATCAATCATCGAAGTTGTTTTCTTTAATCCATGCAGTTTCTCAGTTCAAAGCAAGTGACTTTCTGTGGCTAGCAGAAGTTTCAGTAAAGCTAAGAAGGCGTGCTGAATTTTGAAAAATGGAGAGAAAGGTAGCATTACTAAGCTTACTTTCATGTAACTCCCTAATAAGCCTTTTCAAAGTTTACAATTTTAAAAGCTCGTTGGTTTATTCGGAAAAGTAACGCTTTCGATTTCAAGATGTGTTTTTTTTTTCTCGTTTGTTCATGAAAATGTCCTCGAAAGTATCCAAATTTCAAACTTTAGTCATTTGACTCGTTTTATTTACACGGAACAGTAGGAAAGCGGATCGTTCCCAGTTAGAAGTGGCGATTTAACTTTGAAGTGTCAGTTGAAATATGTAAATGTATTTGACTTGTTGCTGGTTTCTTTGCGTATTTGTCTTTCAATTCAGGGAATTGCAAAAGACATGAAGGTGACCTATTGCATGGATGTCAGTGCAAACGGGCACTATTTTTCTGTTGAATGTGAAGGGAATCGGAAACCACACGAGTAAGTGCCAGTTTGAATAAAATTCCCTGACATGTTTAATGAAAATACGTCGCTTTAATCATAGCCCAGTTATGAGGTTCTCCAAGGGGTTTGGGGGAACAAGGGAACGCAGGGAAAATACCGTAGGAAAGATCAACACGACTACTGTGTTGGGGAACAGGGAAAAATATGCTGGTCAAAACTCTATAAATTAGATGACGAACATTTCTGTTTGTGAGACATAAAGAGCGTTTCTTTACAAGATTTTATTTTTATGCTCATTTGTGCACCACTGCTTTCTATCTGTTTCCTTCACGTGAATGCAGCTTGGAGTCTGGGTAAGAAGCTACAATGGTCGATTGACGAGAAGCTGGCTGATTTCCAAGATGGCGGAAAGAGCGTTTGCCGATCGAGTCATAATAGCTGGTTTTCCTATTTTTTAGGAGATGTTTGAGAACTTTCATCTTCTCCATCCGTAAAAGCAGATGTCAGTACATGGTTTCAATGCAGTAATAAACTCTTAGGTAACAAAACTAAAGTGAAGACAAATGTTGCTGAAATCGCGTGACAAATAGGCCCATTCAATATAACTGATACAAAATGAAAACGAGTCGTAAACGTAGCTCCTGCGACGACTAATTATGAAAAAAAATTAAAGATAGCAGTGCGAAACTGTTAAAACTAAGGTTCTCACTTTCTCCCAAATGTGCTCAATTACTTTCATCTAACACCTTTTCTCTCAGTGGTCTTTGGAAGACCATTCAGTCTGATTTAAGCAGAAACCGATTCCCCATACTCAGCTTTTCCTTTTAAAGTTTTAGTATTCTCTAGCAATCTCATCAACATTTTGGTCCACCAAGTGGAGTCGCTAAGAACACTTCTCTCCTCCGCTTCCAGAATTCCTTCATCAGATCTTGAATCAACATTCACCTCCTTTTAGAGATGAGTGCTATGTCATCGGTCACTCGAGGCGCTAACTGTGCTAACTGCCCAATCAGGAACTGACTTGGCGTCAACACGGGTTCATCAGTTTTTCTATTTTCTTAACTGCCGTCTGCAGCTCGTCATCGTTCAGTCCTGCATTTCCAGCCATAGATATCGCCTTCAAAGATTTCTTTAACCAGTGACTCAAACAGTCCATCAAAGTGTGAACCTACATGTACAGATGGATTCCAATTCCACTTGATCGCCAGAAATGCGCGTTCTGTGAAAGTGGAACAGAGGAGCAGAGACATTTATTTTGGGCATGCCCAAAAACTGAAAGCTTTTGTACCAGTGTAATAGAATGGCTAAAGTCTTACCAAGTTATTACCAAAGGAAAACCCTTGAGACCTGATGAAACGCTCGGCCTTAGGCCAGATATTTATAGAAAAAAACTTCAAAATAACTTCTGCTGCTCAAATGCCAAATATATAATACCTGGTTATGTAGAGATGATCTACAAAACTAACAACACAACTACATTTGCTTTAAAAAAATGTGTGCCACTGTTGCCGCTTTAGTTAATCTCTTGAAAACTTTCCTCCTGGTTCCTTGAAAACGAACTTGGCGCATAAATTTATACACTTTGAAACTATTGTATCGTAAGTAATCGATAACTATTTTTTAACCGAGGGTAGCTTTTTCGGGAAAATACCAAACTGAGGCCTTGCGAAGTATTAAATTCCATGTTTCCATGACTGTGTGCAATTGTTGGTGGTGCCTCCGTTCACACCCTTTTACCGGACATATCCCTTTCTGTGAACAATGCTCCGTCGCATCGAAAGTATAACCCTAACGTCTTTGGTACCTCCCATCGATCGCTTACAGCTGCTTTCTTCCAAGTCTCACACTATATGATTCCATGCTCTTCCTTGCAGATAAGACATCACTTTTTGCTCCTGCAGTTGTGAACGTGTTCATAGGTACGTCGACTTTGACTTTGATCCCTTTGAATTTAATTTGGACTTCCCACTATCTTGTCTTACGTATTATGTCCTGGTTCAACCAGATGCCATCTCTCTGACTTGGAGTTTATTTTCCAACAACTTATCCAGGTCGTGAGATTAACTTCCTTCGGTCGCAGCTCTAGTTTCCGTCTGCTCCACCTTTCAGCAATTGCTGGGGATAGTCTTCTAATCTGCTGCATGTTAGTCGCTCCTTGTAAATCTGTTTGACGACCATAGGTTTTGAATGGCCTCACAGTATTGTGTAAGTTGTCAACAAATGACATCAGACTTTTCATCCTGAAGTGCCATTTTCAATAGCTTGTTTATCAATGACTTTGAGACGAGTTCAGGGTTTCCAAACCGATGGGTCAGATTCTTATAGCATTGTCCATCAAAGAACAATCACGGAATGGCCTTCTATCTCGTTCCTGTTACTGATCATTGCTGTCTTTGAATGTTACTGGTCATCTACCAGAGCCTTGGACATTCCATACGAGTCATGACAATCACAGGATCTCTATGAAATATAGGTGAGTTAAGGTTGGGAATAGAAGACAACAATCTTGACCTTAGGAGACTCGACTTCATTAAGTCTACAACCATTTCTTTGTCATTTTTATGCTAAGAAAGATCATCTCTCTCACTCAGTTCATATGCATCTTCTTTGGGGCCCACCCTAACTAGCCACTCCTTAAATTTCTGTATAGTTCACTCGGTATCCTTTTGAGGAGGGTCATTTTCCTTGATTTGGCACTTTGGATTGGTATTTTTTTGTTGTTGTTATGTTTCTGTTACCGAGTTGTCATCTTCAAAAACTTTCATGCGTTTAACATTACCATCTTCATCTATCTTTTTCTTCAGGAGCAGTGCCTCGTTTCCCTTCCTGTCAGCTTCCTATCCAGTTTCCTTGATCGCCAATTGTGCATCGACTTGGGCTTTTTATCTACTTTTAATTTGGCTAGGTTAGCTTCCCTTGTAGCTGCTATTACGCCTTATCAAAAAATGGACGAGGAAGAAGTTGTCTTATCTTACTCTATCTGCTGCTCTCGCTCTGACCGACGCCAGTGACTGAAGCAAGATAACTTTGATTTATCTGCTTACACTGTTTGGCTTCACTTGGAGCACTGAACTGTTTGTCTTCTTGATACTCAACAGTTTTACAAATTAAATTTTCTGCGACTGCTTTGGATTCCTGTCTGTATCCTGTACTTCCATGTCATCACGGCATTAAGCTTCAAATTGCTTATGGTTTCCCATCATCAGCTTAGTTGAGTTAATGAAAGCTCAATCAATTTACGGTTTTTCCGCTTGTTCATTACCCACTTCCTATCTGCTCCGGCCCACTATCCCGATACTTTTTGGCCATTCCCTTAATCCCTCGAAACGGATTCGGGATGCAATTTTGTTGAATTTTGTACGAGGTTAGCCGTCTGAGCCAGTGAAAGGAAAATGTAGAAAATAGCAAATGCTTTTAAAGGAAGCACGATTTTCTTTCTTTTTTTTTTCACCATTCTGTTTTCAAAATGTCTTTGTAGCCTCTCCTTTTGGTGTTCAGGGTTTGGCTTAGCTTCAAACACTCTATAATATAACTGAGAAAACTGGAAAATTGTATTCGGCGCAAATATCAACCAGCTTTGACGTTAACATTAACATTCGAGACTCAAAATTCTATCATTAGATACATGAAAAAAAAAAAAAACAAAAAAATGGGAGCGAGTAAAATAGGCCAGTTACGTAATAAATCGCTTATAATATTTTTAGGTGTTTGTGGTTTCATTGAGATATCTTGTATGAAATCTGCCAATCGCTGCTCACTCCTTAATTTTACGCTGCTATGAAATCAAATGATAGTTATACGATCCGTGTTGGAAGGGAGTCCATGATCCTTTGCGAGACTAAAAAACTGCGCTGTAGTTTTTTTACACATAGAGGGCGAGGTACATTATCCAGGCAATCCCAAATTAAAATAAATATATTCATAGATTAGCGTAACCGTTTGCCTACTCAGTGTATCAAGTCAAAAACTGCTAGTATGTACTGAGTGCACGTCACTAGCTGCAGTATCTTCCTTCAGCTCAATAGTGTTTCCATTGGTATCTTTGCGGATGTTGTTCCTGATGAGGCGATGCTATTCAAAATGGCTCTTTGGCATCCGCACATACCTCTTTGCTCTGAAAAAAAATTAGCAAATATTTACAACGACTGTCAATGAAACTGAATTGCATTTTTTTTGCTTTTTAGGAATGTTAAAAAAGGTGAAAAGAGTAATTGAAGATAATAACAGGGACTTAAATGGATTTTTCACTTACAGGCTGGAAAATTATTGTGTTGTTTCAAAACCAAACGAACGATGGCCGCAATGAAGAGAGAATGAAAATGGGCCTATAACGCTGTTTGCTTTTGTTTTTTTGTTGTTTTCAAAGGTCTTAGCTTTTTCATTACTTCTAAATTACATTGAGTTCTAATTATCATCTTAACGCCTTAACATATAGAAATAAAACATTTTACTGCCTGCTATGCCAACTTACTTGTAGGCCGCCTCCTTCCAGCTTTAGGAACATCGTAGCGTCGCTCTTCACTGTTCCGTCTTCGCGGGTAGTCATTTTCTGAGTAGATGTCTCCCAGTCCAGCGTCTTCTTTTGCATAACTGGTCCATTGGCGAGAAAGTTAACAACGACAAATTTGGATCTGTGTTCGAAGCAGTCTCCTTTAAGGCTGTCACAACAAAGGACATTTATCAATGCAGTATAAAGCGACGTATTCACGGGTAGTCATGTTCTGAGTAGATGTCTCCCAGTCCAGCGTCTTCTTTTTCATAACTGGTCAATTGGCGGGAAAGTTAACAACGACAAATTTGGATCTGTGTTTGAAGCAGTCTCCTTTAAGGGTGTCACATCAAAGGACATTTATCAATGCAGTATAAAGCGACGTCTTCGTGGGTAGTCATTTTCTGAGTACATGTCTCCCAGTCCAGCGTCTTCTTTTGCATAACTGGTCCATTAGCGGGAAAGTTAACGCCGACAAATTTGGATCCGTGCTCGAAGCAGTCTCCTTTATTAAGGCTGTCAGAACAAATGACATTTATCAGCATAAAGCGACGGTAAAGAAATGAAGGATAGAGAAAGAAAATTTGGATCCGTGCTCGAAGCAGTCTCCTATATTAAGGCTGTCAGAACAAATGACATTTATCAATGCAGTATAAAGCGACCGGAAAGAAATGTAGTGTAGAGAAGGTAACAAAAATAAATTAAGGCCATTTA
>OX393563.1:28377390-28457390 GCA_947652115.1 Blastomussa wellsi | reverse complement strand
TGTTCTCTGTGAGAGGAATTTTGCATTCAAACTACGAGTCAATTTTTTTTAAGTATGCGTACTCTCACGGACATTCTCAGCAAGAAAGGAAGGATAAAACCATAAATTGAATTGCCATCTCTCCTGAAAAAATGACGACGAGTTTTAAAAGCTAACTTCTTTGTTAAACGATGTTTAAATGCTCTTAACTTTAAAACTGAGACGTATGGTACCCTTCCACAGTAAATGCTTCAAAATACAAAGGCTTTTACAATGCCAGTTGCATGTATTCTGTATATTTGAAATCACTCACTTGCTTCGAAAGATTATGAATCTCTTCAAGTCGTTTTTAAGGATATAGAAGAATTTCTTTGAAAAGCCTTATATAGGGAGTGGCATTTAAAGAAATCTTTGAATCAATGCTACCTTTTCCTATTGGCACGCCTTATATTGAAAAGTAGACTTAGCCCTCTAAACTGCAACTGCAGATATTCTACGACCTACTTACATGCTTTGAAAGAGACATGCTGATCAAAAAGTCTCTTCTTGTCGCTACTTTGGAACAATCAGTTCTTGTCGTTTACTCGGTCATTGAGTTGCTCGACTGACTATGTACTTTAAGGTGTATCGATTTTATAGCCGAAGGAAAGAAGCAATGAAGCAAAGTGATGATTAACGAATGAAAGCAAGTTTGTTCCGACTCACAGTTGTTATTTCACTCTTGAAATCATTACGGCACATAACATGCCGTCTCGCCACCTCGTGATACATTATCAAAACTTGAATGTAAGATTATATAAATTGAAACAATATGTGGTCAGCATAGCTTCATTCTTTTAATCTTTTCCAAACCGACGTTTCAGCTCATTGCGAACTCCCAAACAAAACGATCCGTAATGGTGGACTCAAAAACTTCATGTACGCAGTTACCGAAGTGTAACGTATCAACGAATTAAAAACAGAAATGTAAACAAATCCCGAGACTGTGCGGTAAGGACTGGAAATGGCCTTTAAGGAGTCGTTCTAGACAGGGTATGGCTTCAAGGCGTTTAAGCATATCCTAAAGAAAGGGACGTTTGTCATTTTTTTTTTTTTTTATTTAGCCGCCATTAGTCAACACTTTATCAGGGTATGTATTTGACGCTATTTTTGGACAAAACAGGGTCAGGGTGACAGCTGTCAATATGGTATTAACATGACTTTTTCAGGGATTATTGTTTATTGGCGCCCGCGTAGTGCAATTTGCGGCCCGAGCGCGAAGCGGTCAAGTGGTCATTTTCTTTCACCAAGAAATCTCATCCCGTTGCATCGTGGGTAAATCACACGGCCGCACGATGGATTTAAAATATGGCGAGAGTTGATGGAAACCTCGAAGAGCAAGTTTAGATCGGCTCTTAGATCCGTTGCGGGCGAAGAATTAGCCACCCTAAGTGGTCGATCATGTGTACTAGTTAGTCATTACTTGAGAGCTGAGGACAAGGCAATTTATAAGTTAACAGAGCTCCTTTTTCAATTGCTATTGATAAGAAGAGTAATCAAAGGGTCCTTGAACCCGCTCATGGATGAGATTGATGAATATAGAAAAGTTAGTTGAATAAAAAGAGAAGAGGAATTGATCATTGTGGAGTTCTTGGTACAGCAGTAAAAAAAAAAAAAAAAAAAAAAAAAAAAAAAAAAAAAAAAAAAAAACAGGAAAAGAAACATCTTTAATTTGATGCATGGGTTCTGATCTAAAATGGATACTTATTGACACCCTTTAGCTGGCTGAATTTGTTCTCTATTTTCATATTTGAAAAAAGATTTGAACAGAGTGCAACGAAAAAATAAGATGAACACTGCTCTTATTAGAAGCATATTCTTTCTTATTAGGTCCACTGAAATACTGACTGCCATAATGTAGTACACAAAAGATAAAATGAGACATTCTAGCTAACACTCCTATATTCATGCAGATTATACATGTTTTTGCTGAGTTAACAATAACAATCTTTAACGCAGCAGGACACTGGTAGAAGTACAGCAGGATAACGACCATTTTAAGAACTGAATGAAACTTATAAGAAAATTATAAGGTATATAAGCTGAAAACAGTTAAGTAAACATTTCATGATTTTTGTGCCTTCAATTAGGGCACACTGCCTTCCAGTGTACCATGAATTAGGGCACGGAACTAGATGTTTAGGGACATTTCTGCTCGGCGGTAAGGAAATTTGGCTTGAACTTTTCTGTGGCTTAAGACTTAGAGAAAAACTTGCTTTAGTTTGGCAAGGGGTTCTCCATTTTGTTTTGGATTTAGCTACATCCGATCGAAGCAGAGGGGCGAGAAAGCACTTCAAGCGCTGATGTGAGTAGACAGTTTTCTTTTTTTCTCTCATTTTAGGCCTTCCCCGCTTAGCTAACATTCAGAGTTTTCTGTGATTCGCTATTAGGAAGCCATGCTTTTGCGTTGTTTCTGGTGGACAATTGAGTTGAATTGATGTAAACAAGATGTACCAACATTTTGCTTACTCAGATTCATTGCCTGGATTGTGTGAAAATGAATCGAATATCGATCTAGGACGAGTTAGGTCAGATTATTTGAGACGTACTTCATTTTAGAAAGCTACAGATCAGCTCACAACCGTGGTGTTTTCGTTTGTTTACCTTGGTGTTGATTACAATCGTATCTCGTGTTGTAAACACTCTGTGTCGAATTATGTCATTCGTGAGTCCATGAAAATATCCTGAATTTAGTCTCCCTGGCGTAAAAATAGTTATTTCCTTTCTAAAAATAGTTATTTCCTTTCATTTGCGCTAGTATTGAGCCTTGTCGGCTCTATATTTTGAAAGAGAGTTTCAAAACTACCAGTGACAGGTGAAATTTCTGTAACCTCGTTTTTGAAAATCCAGACAGATATATTTCATAAACGAGGGCGAGTGTTTCATAAGGGTTTCCAAACACGAAAACTGATGCAAGCACTAGGCCAAAGGCCGAGTGATTTTATTGTTTTGGAAATCCTGATGAAACACGAAGCCCGAGTTTATGAAATGACTTCTAAAAAGGGTCAAATTTATTATTTGTTTCATTATCGCATGCCCATAGTTGTTGGTCACTGTTATGAAAGGTGTACAATTATTATAAAGAAAACCAAAAAAGATAGAAAGAGTAAAGGTAGAAATTGCGAGGAGGCCTAAAGGAGAGAGTTTCCCTAATGGTCGCGGGTCGCGGGTTTTGAAAAAGTCGCGGGTTTGAAAAAAGTCACGGGTTTTGAAAAAAGTCGCGAATTTTCAAAAGAATGCATTTATTTCTCAATAAAATCAAATCAGATGCAAAGACGCCAGTTTTAAAAAGATCGCGGTTTCTTGCGACTGGGCGGGAGATGGTTGAGGGAAGTCGAAGTCGCCTATCCATATTTCTTGTTTGCTTAGGTTGTCTAGTATATCCTGAGTCAGAAGAAGTGGGTTATATTTATTTATTTATTTATTTATTTATTTATTTAATCACTTTATATAAGCGGATCCTCTCTAGTGTTCAAACAACAAGAACAGCAAGGCTATAAAATAAAGTTAAAGCACTGGAAAAGCAGTAGAAATAGAAAGAAACTAGAAAAGAAAAGAAACAATGATGGAAATCAAAGAACAATTTTAAAAACTTCCCGTAGGGTAATGTTGTTGCTAATGTTAATGACGACTGTCTACATTAGCACAATTTGGAAACCACTACTTGACGAAATGCCTGTATTTTGAGCAGAGTCAAATGACTGGTATTGTTTTCCGTCAAAATAGGGATTTTTGCGTCGAACATGTGACACATCTAGATGGTAATAAGTATTCTTAAAGTCAACAGAGAAAACAGGTTGTCCCGTTGACTCGTCACGCCGGATGAATCTGCGGTCAAAATGCCTAATCACCACATTGTTCGGGGAACTCCTGTCTTCCGTTTTAAACCGAGAACCACAACCATAGCACACTCGTACGTTGTTGGGTAGAACTATAAGTTCATTAAGATGTGGTGATAAACCAGAATGCCACAAATTCCTATTCGTTCAGGTTTAGTAATCTGAATAGTGGTACAACAATTTCTTCTTCCTCCCTTTTTTTCAGTATCCAAATTATTATGTAATGCATTATGTGATTCTAATGATCACTGATGATTTCATTCAGACTGATCTACAAGGGCTCTCTGACATTCTACGCGAATGACTTCTTCATTTCCCCGCTGCGTTCACAAAAATGTCATGCAGTTTTATGTATCGTCTTTTAGTACCTACAGTAAACACCCGCATATAGAGTTAATTTTATTTGAATGAATTTTCGAAACTTTACGAAAATGCACATTAATTACATAACGCTAATGAAACCTTTTGAAAACTCGCGACTTTTTTGAAAACCCGCGACTTTTTTCAAGCCCGCGACTTTTTTTCAAAACCCGCGACACGCGACTTGAAACCCGTGACCCGCGACCCGCGACCATTAGGGAAACTCAAAGGAAACTATGTAGCTTATGTTAATTAGGCCCCCTTAATTATAGTTTACTAGATGAAGTTAAAAAGTAGAAACATGACGGATACAATTACAATATCGCAGATGGAAAGTAACCGAAAGAAAAGGAAAGATGCAACAGTCAAAGTAACACATTTATATAAAAAAATACTAATAATTGGCGTCCTCATTTTCAATTTTGAGAAATGGAAGGAGCAGCAACGGAAAGGACTTCCCGGTTTCGACCGTCGAAAAGTTGCAAAGAGAAAGTTCCTTTGTTTTAACGTTCAAAGCCTAAAAGTACCCAGTACAAAGATAAGTAGGCTGTTGATGTTTTCGAAATTGGCAATCAGTGCGTGAGAGAAAACAATTTCTTTACTTTAGCCGGGAGTGTGTTCAAAGAGTATGATTTTTACTGCGCAGAGGTGGATCCAGAGTAGTTCAAGTTATTTGCACAAATCACTCAAATTTTTTCCAAATCCTATTTCTCAGCTCTTTATAATAATTTATTGCTGTTGACGAAATCAATTATCCTCCTTTTTTATTGCTTATTATGAAATAAAACAACTGAGAGATTATTCCGTCGATCACACAGCAAACCCAGCTTCTCCCGAGCGAAGTGGACGAGTCACCGTTCGCGCGATTTCGTCAATTTGTTGACCTTTCGAGAACCACGCGAAAAAAAATTCGCAGGCACCGCCGAACAAAGTTTCTACCCAGAGGGTAGGGACTGGAGGCATGGATCTTTTCACAAATCACTCAAAACCCACTTCGATTTGTCAGAATCAGTCGCATTGTCTTGCGAACTACTCAAACTTGATTGTAATTGGCTATTCAGGTCGCAAACTACCGTGCAAACTACTGACAATCATATATAAAGAGAAGCCTCTCCCTCAGAAGTCCCTTCGTTATTGTTGAATTCGTAAACTCGTTTCGCGAAGATTTTATAAACCATGGTTCGAGACGATCCAGTTTGTCGGAAGGAGGACTGTTCTCAGTATGATATTGGCTTGGTTTTCAAGGAAATTAGCTCGTATTCGGACCAGGATAAGCTGAAGTCAAGTTCATAGAGAATGCGTGGAAACCAGGTCAGCTATTTGATTTCCCAGTGTCAGTGGAATGTTCGAATTCTAAGCGTCACTTTGTGTGGGGCTGGCTGAAAAGATTTCCCTGGCTAGCATACTCAAAATTTCTCGATGGTGCATTTTGTTTACCTTGTGTTTTGTTTGGAGTCCAGTGTGGGAGGAATTCGAATAAACTCGATAAATTGTACAAAATCCCACTCACACTGTGGACGTCTGCCGTGTCACGTTTTACCAAACATACGAGCGGGAAATGTGAGATGCATAACTTTTCAGTGATTGCAATGGATAATTTTTTGAGAAATATGAGAAGAGAATCTGTCCCAATTGATCAACAGATCAACAACTTACTTCAGGAGAAACTCAAAAGAAATCGCGAAATTCTGAAATCTTTGTTCAAGACAATAATTTTCTGTGGAAGAAACAACATAGTCCTCAGGGGTCCACGAGATGATGATCCACAAAATGCCAGTCTCTCTGGAAACTTTCAGGCACTATTAGAATTTCGAATTGACAGCGGCGACCAAACACTGCAACATCACCTGAAAACTGCACCCAGAAATGTGACATACATTTCTAAAACCATTCAAAACGAGATGATCACAACTGTGGGTGCTATCATAGTAAATAATTTGTCACAGGAAATCAGGGATAGCAAATATTTTTCTATTATGTCTGACGAAGCAGCTGACATATCAAACAGGGAAAATCTTTCAGAGGTGATCAGATTTCTTGATTCAACCAAAACAGTCAGAGAAGAGTTTGTTGGATTCTACCTTTGTGAGGATGGAACAACAGGAGCAGCTATCAAAGATTTAATAATTGGTGCTGTGGCTGATTTAGGACTATCTATGGATGACTGTCGTGGTCAATGTTATGATGGTGCGGGTAATATGTCTGGGCACGGAAAATGGCAGTTTGAGAGCACTAAATTTCAAATTTTCTTGGGGGAGCATGCCCCAAACCCCCCTAGTTTAGTTGGTGCAAATCACTCATGAAAAATCCTGGATCCACCCCTGCTGCGTGCGAAGTCTTGAAGAAAGGTTGGAAGACCTGGACAGCCGTTCCCTGAACTTCTGGCTTACAAAGTTCGTCCACGAACGAACGTTAAGACGGGCGGTCGCTTAATCCGCCTAGTTAGTTGATGGAATTGTTTGTGAGTTGGAGGATGGAAATGGAGGGACCGTTGGACAGTTATGCTTTCGTCCAGTACATTTTACATTATGTAGAAAGTTTTTGAAAGTTATGCTTTACTTCTGTTTAGGTTTCCCATTTTTTGACGATGTTTGGACGCCGAAATGAAGGATACTACGCGCCAAGGTGTTTATCTTGAAATCAAGAGGCCTGAAAAGGAGGCCGCTACAGATGAAGATGAATAATTATTAGAGAAGAGGACTGTTAGGTTGTGGAACAGCTAAGTCTGTTTGGAATTCTGTTTATTGAAAATAGAAATTTGAGTTTGAGTTATTTGAGGTTAATTTCTGAAAAACATTTCACAGAGGTTTGTTTTAATGCAACAATTATGCTAGCACAATCTAAAATCTCCAACCCCGGAGCGTAGAATGTTTATTTTGCAAGCCGAAATATAGGGCAAATATCACTGCGCCAAATAAAAAGTATTCTAGAGTATTCTAGCCTCGAATATGTGATTGTGATGCCATAGAATCCTACGCAAAACGTGAAGTACGTCTGGAGTATTCAAGAGTATTTGATTTGAATTCGTGAGTGCCCATGCATGCATAGATAAATTAACTTTATTTATACACGGTAAAAACATCAGTAGGCAATACATACAATTAAAAATAACTGATTTACATGTTTGCCGCGTGGGAGTGTGAAGACATTATACGATTCAGAATATTTTTGAACGGAGGAAAAGGTGATCTTGTCACTCCATCATGAGGAAGGCTGTTCCACGTATGTAACAGAAGCTGCGTTTAAGGAAGTCAGTTCGGGGCTTAGTTAGAGCTAATCTATTTATTCTGTGTTGAATGGTATAAACAAACCTTTTAAGTACTGCGGCGTTAGCTTATTCAAGGTTTTAAACATTAGTTTCGCTTTTTGTCTTTTCCATCTGGTATAGAGGTCTTCCTAACGTAGATTTGAGCGAAGTGCGGTAGCACTAGAGCAATAATCAGATTTTGTGATAACCCTAATGGCGCGATTTTGAAGCTTTTGTAACTTATCAGCTAATTCGTTGCCGAGACCGTCCCACACATATGAGCAGTAGTCAAAATAAGGTTCAATTAAAGCTCTATAAATCAAACTGGCCGTCTCATCACAGATGAACGGCCTCACGAGTATTCAATATTGAATACGTGATGCACACCTGGAGTGTTCAATTTGAATATGGAAAAACAGGCCGCCGGGATTCTAAAAGGATACCCCAGGTGTATTTCGAATCAGACGTCCTATAATATGTCGGAAAAGTATAGTATAAGACTCGCACTCTAGCGAATTCTGGCTGGCCGGAATATTTGGCTTTTCGCGTAGTGCATATTCTACTTATTTTCTAAGTTATGTTATTTTTTTCTCAGCCAATTAAGCCTTGCCGTGGGAATCAGTGCACCATTTTTTACTAAGTATCTTAAGATTTTTACTGATCAGGGTCTACACAAGATCCGGCAGTATCATTGGTTTGTCGTTGTGGTTTCCTTATATTAGAATATTTTTTGCAAGGGCCCAGCTGCGTGGCATCTTTAACCTGATCCCTCCCCCTTTATAGGCCTAGACAGATTCTGCACGGCAACTTTTGCGCAACTTTTACGATTTTGAGCAAATTTTTCGATTCTGAGCAACATTTCGGAGAGTGAGCAACTTTACAGCATCTTTTCTAAAAAGTTAGCATATTTTTGGTATATTTTTAAATCACATTCATAAGTAACTGATTTAACACGTTTTCTTTTGAAATACCCGAGGGTTAAAAGGTTTTACATCGATCAGAGAGATATTTCAAAAATGTAATTTAATTAATTCTATTTTTTTAGTTCACTTCTTGTGGGCATAGATGCATTCTTGTGCTAAAATAGTCTACTTTGAGGTACCGACAATCTACAAATTAATGTTGAATAAAGTTTGTTGACATATCAAAGCACTGAATATCTATCAATTAGAAGCAATTACTCTTGTGGGTTTGTTGCTTTAAGAGTTAGTTTGGTAGTTTTGGGTGAAATGAATTCTGTCATTCATACTTGATATTGACTTAGGGCCTGATTACATGAGCCGGACTGGCCCGGTTAGCCGGGCTTGTTTCAGTTTGCCGAGATCTCGGCACGCCTGTTTAACGCAACAAAAATCAACCTCGCGATTACATGACAACCGGGCCAGCCCGGTTAGCCGACAAAGCAACCCAACCCGGCGAACCGGGCCAGCCCGGGTCATGTAATCAGGCCCTTAATGTCTGGAGAGCATAATGAAAAAGTAATGTAAAAGAACTTAAAAAGAGCTGCACTCGACATACATGGAATTGTTTCTTGCGAGGCAGCGCACGCGCCCATGCAACTTTCGTATAGTATTTTGACCTCACTTACAAAGACTGAACAAATTGCTCCGTCAAGTTTTGATTCAGAAACTCATTTAAACCAAGTAAGAGACTTTAACAATAATGTTGTTCGATAGTAACTAACAAAGTAGGCATACCAATCTCTTCGTCACAAAAGTTGTTTATTGTCCGAATGTTGACTGAACGTACGCTGCTTGTCAAATAATTAACAAGCGAATCATTGTGCTAAATATGTTGGAGCGTTCAGTTCGACTGGTCGTAAGATAAGTCAATATTGTGCAGTACAACCACAGAACTGGACAAACTACACCATAGTAGCCATTTTAAGGTATTACGTACGGGTGAAGCCTTCAAAATTTCTTTCTTGCAGATTGACTCATTTTTTAGTTTTTCAGTAGTTATGTTATTATTTAGAAGGACGGGACTCGCTTTCTGCTCATTTCGGTGCGTTATTTTGAGCCTGCCATTTTGTAATTTTGATTGCACACGCGCTTACGGTCTCGCGCACAACAGGACTTTGTCAAAGCTACAAATTCAAATCAGAAACGACCAGCTATAACAACGACAAATACTATTCTTTTTGAAGAATCGATAAGTCAAGCTAAATTTCACAATTTCACACAACGAAACACATATCAACTGAAAAATGTTGGTTTCCTTTGCAATACCGTGTATAAATAAAGTTATCTGATGTTATCTTAACCAGTTAATCTGACACTTACTTTATCATATCGGCAAAAACAAATGCCACTTCATATTAGAGAACAACGTATCTTAGTATTGAAAGCGGTCAGATTGACGTTTGATCTAATAATACCAATACAAAAAAATGAACTTGCGATATTTTCTACAAACAAATGTTGATCACTTGACAACTGCAAACGAATAAACTGCACATACTTGGGGAATGGGTCGAGCAACAATGGCGGCCGGACGTGTCACTGTAGCTGCGTAAGTTTGTGTACGGGAAGCATGCCTAGCGCTCTTTTTCTCGCTTTTTGATCAAAACCAAAACCTGTTGCAGACGAGACACTTTCTAAGGTCCCAAATGTCAAAAAGAAACGATCGAGAAAACAGATCATCGAATTCTTCTACATCTTCACAGCAGCCGCCATCGCCCAAAAGAAACCGCCGTTCTAGCAGCGCCGAGATGGAAGACAACGAGCTGTCCGAGGCTCTCAGCCTTGAACATTTTAACCGAATTATGGACAAACGTTCCTGTTTAGATAGTCAAATGCAGGAGCATTTCGGAAACCTGACATCCGAATTCTCAGTCTTGAGACATGAAATGAAGCAAGAACTGGAAGGTGTGAAGAAGACCTTGGGAGACGTAGAAAGATCTCTGGAGGCAGCTTGGGATTCGATTAATGATATCGAAGAAAAGGCCAAAACCAACAATGACTACAAGAAAACATGCCAAGGGAGCCTCGACTCTCATAGTCAAGAGCTAGTACTGCTTAAAGGACAACTTGCGAAAATTGACGGCCAACAAACGGAAATAGAAAACTTAAAGGCACGGCTTCATGAAGACAACGAGAAAATCATCGCTTTGGAGAACTACTCTAGACGTGAGAACCTTCGATTTATGAATGTTCCTGAACGTAAAGACGGAAATTGCATGGATGTAGTGTACGATTTAATAGAAAATGACATAAACATCAATGTTGAAGATATTCACTTCCACGCGGTCCATCGCGTTGGAAAACCGCGCTCTAAAGACAGCTCGAAAACCCTCCCAAGACCAATTATCGCACGCTTCCTCAGCAGGGACGATAGAGAGACAGTTTTCAGAGCGAGAAACAGATTGAAGGATTTATCGAGAGCAAAGGACGTATATATAACCCAAGATTACGCAAGGGCAATACAGCAAGAAAGAAAAATATTAATCAAAGCGATGTTTCAAGCAAAGGAGCAAGGTATGACTGCCAAAGTTGTTGATAGAAAGCTGATCGTTAATAATGTTATCTACAACGTAAGCAATATCCCTGAAGAACTTAGGCCCGCTGAATCTAATTTACAGGCGTAGGCGATGTCATTATTTCCATTTTTTACCATCGTCACGAGAGCGAATGGCTGCTTCCCGCATTCTTAAACTAACTACTACTAAATTCTAAAAGGACCCAACCAACGGATTTTTAATGTTTTACTTGATTTATTTGTTTGTTGTAGCTGTAATGTATCTGTTCGTTTTTAGTGGAAACACATATATTGAATCTTTTTGGTTTTATGCAAATAGGAGATTGGACATACAACGTTTTAGCATATTTGAAACAATTCTACGCTTTACAATTGCTTTATCTTCAACCACTTAGCTTATAAGCCATACATTACAATGCCGAATTAGTAATCTGTTCATTAAACGTGAGAGGTTTGTCGAATACCATGAAAAGGCGTGAGACCTTCCGTTGGCTCAAGATGAAAAAATATTCTGTTTATCTTCTACAAGAAGTTCACTGTACAAAAGACAAAGAGCACGTGTGGTCCGCGGAGTGGGGGTATTCCGCTGTTTTTAGCAGCTTTTCTAATGCCAGTGCCGGAGCATGTGTGCTGTTTAATAATAACTTCAATTTTCAAATTTTGAAATCCTTTTCTGATCCAGAGGGAAGGTTTATCGTAGTGGATATTAAATTAGAAAGCAAGAACTTGACCTTAGTAAACATATATGCACCGAACGAAGACAAGCCTATATTCTTCCAAAGCGTTTTAAATCAACTCCTCTGTTTTGAATGCAGCGGGATAGTTCTTGGAGGAGATTTTAATCTAGTGCTTGATGTTCAAAAGGACAAAAAAGGTGGAAGACCCGTAACCCATAACAACTCGTTAAAAGAGGTTAAGCACATTTCAAATTTATTGGATCTCATAGACATTTGGCGCTGCTTTAATCCAGAAGCTAAAAGATTCACCTGGAGGAGACGAAAACCTGATATACATTGCCGTCTAGACTTTTTTTTAACAAGCTCTTGCTTAAGCACAGATATCACCAATGCAGACATATTACCTGGTTACAAAACAGATCACTCCTTAATATCGATTTGCATCTGACGAATAATTCAAATCCCAGGGGCCCGGGTTTTTGAAAATTGAACACCTCTTTTTTGGTAGACGAAGAATATGTTAACTTAATCAAGAAAACAATTATCGATACGGCAAATAAATATGCGGCTAATAATGAAATTGATGCCATTTTATTATGGGACACCATGAAAATGCAAATTAGGTCAAGCTCTTTAAAATACGCAGGGAGAAAAAAAACTAAAATGAAATCACTTTAGTTAAAACTTGAAACTGAAATATTGTCCCTCCAGAAATAATTAGAAGAAATCGACACTTCTGAAAATGAAAGAGCCCAGATTTATAGTGAAATAGATGCTAAGATCCTGCAAAAAGAAGAAATATCCAAATACAAAACTCGAGGTGCAATTTTAAGATCCAAGACTCGATGGTATAATGAAGGAGAAAAAAATACGAAATACTTTCTTAACTTGGAAAAGCGACATTTTAATAAAAAGACCATCAAACACCTGACATTATCAAAGGATAAGGTCGTCAATACTGATAGAGAGATCCTTGAAGAAGCAAAATCCTTCTATCATAATCTTTACTCATCGGCTAACACAAACCCTGACACAAAAAATGAAAATATATTTTTCCCTGGCGGAAATACTCTTAACCTAAATGAGCAAGAGCAAGAACAGTGTGAAGGCCTCCTGACAGCTAGTGAATGTTTGGAAAGTTTGAAATCAATGGAGTCAAACAGGAGCCCTGGAAGCGACGGTTTCCCAGCCGAATTCTATAAAGTCTTCTGGAATGATATCAATCAATATCTACTAAACGCCTTAAATTGTGCTTATACAAAAGGTTTCTTATCGATCACTCAAAGAAGAGGACTGATTACTCTTATACCCAAAAAAAAAAAAAAAAACAAACCGGCCAATCTCTTAAAAAATTGGAGGCCTATCACCCTGCTTAACTGCGGCTATAAAACAGCAACTAAACCTATTCTTCTTACTGTTATTATTCACTTTCTTATTGTATATATATGTCTATGAATTATCTGTACTGTAATCTACTTCATTAATTAATTGTGTAAAATGTAAATGTAAAATGCCTCTTTTCTGACCTTCTATTTATTTTAAAGTAATAAATGGTGGTCACCCAACTATTTTAGCTTTTTAGTTATTTTGGGTGACCAGCAACTGTATGTATTCTTAATTTATTTATTGTTTAATCATTTATTGTTAATTAATGCAGTTCAAATGAACCTTGTTGTTGTTGCTGTTGTTGTTGGATAATTAACAGTGATCAAACTGGTTTTTTGAAAGGCCGATTCATCGGAGAAAACATTAGATTAATTGATAGTATTATGAACTATACACGTACAGAAAAAATACCGGCTCTCCTGCTTTTTGTTGATTTTGAAAAAGCCTTTGATAGTATCGAGTGGTCTTTTATAGAAAAAACTCTGAAGTATTATAATTTTGGAACTTCGCTAATTTCTTGGGTAAAAGTATTTTATACCGGTATCAGTAGTTGCGTTCTGAACAATGGTTGGTCTTCGGAATTTTTTACCTTAGGTCGCGGTGTGAGACAGGGATGCCCGCTCTCCCCTTATTTGTTTATTTTATGTGCTGAAATACTGGGTAATGCAATAAGGAATGATAAAGAGATCCATGGAATAAATATTCTTGATACTGAGTGCAAATTATCCCAGTACGCAGATGACACGACTATGATTTTGGATGGCTCTAAACCCTCCTTTCTCAGATCTCTATACCTACTCGATGCCTTTGCTTCCATATCGGGTTTGAAAGTGAATTACGAAAAAACTGAAGCGCTCTGGATTGGTGCCTCTAAGGATTCTAATCTTATCTTCTTTTCAAGTAAACCAATAACATGGGCTGACAGGAGGGTCTTCGCCTTAGGAGTTTGGTTTTCGACTTTGGAAGATCGTTCTTGTCATCTTAATTTCATTGAAAAAATTGAGAAAATAGAGAGAATTTTAGACAACTGGTCTGCAAGAACGTTGACTCTCTTGGGTAAAATCACGATTATAAAAGCTTTGGCCTTATCACAAATTGTCTACATATTGTCGTCTCTCCCAACACCCCCGGACATACATAAGATAATGAACTCTATATTGTATGATTTCCTTTGGGATGGTAAAGGCGATAAAATCAAAAGGACGACAATGATAAACAATTACGAGAATGGAGGACTTAAGATGTTAGATATTTGTAGTTTTAATTTGAAAATGAAGTGGATCCAAGGGTACCTAAATGACGAAAATAAAGAAAAATGGAAAGTTTTTTTTTACTATCACTTAGGAAAATACGGAGACAAACTGTTGTTCCAATGCAACTTGAAAGAAGGATACCTCACTGCTAATTCTCCAAGACCCTTTCTTGAAGGAGATAATACAGTACTGGACCAATTTTAACTTCCGAGATGAGCACATAGAATTTTCCTCCGCATGTATATGGCACAATTCTCACATAAGAATAGGAAATCGCCCATTCTTCTGTAGATCTTGGCTAAGCGCGGGGATAAAGGAGATTAGAGATCTGCTAGATGACGAACAAAATTTTCTAAGTTATAATGCCTTTATAGATAAATACAGAATTAAAACCAATTATCTCGAATATTACAAAGTAATATCTGCTGTAGCGCATTATAAGAAAATGCACTTTAAAGTCAATCATAACCTACTACCAAATAATCCAGTTGACAACTTTTTTTCTCATGCCAAGGTTTCAAAAAAGGTTTATGAATATTTAATAAACAAAAAATCTTCTATACCATTAAGAAGTCAGGGGAAGTGGTTGGAAGAGATTAGGGACATAGCTAGTAACCCTGACATAACAGTAAACTGGAAAAATACGTACTACCTGTCATCTTTGTGTACAAAAGAGTCAAAACTTAGAGCCTTCCAATTTAAACTCCTTCATAGAAGAATCGCCACAAATGACTTTCTGCACAAGATAGGTATTAAACAAACGGATTCCTGCTCCTTCTGTGAGGAACAAAAAGAAACTCTCGTTCATTTATTTTGGACCTGCAAACATACACAGAAATTTTGGAAGAGCACCTTTGACTGGATTTCTCAAAACCTCGATGATTTAGAAAATGTTTCTCCTTCTTTGACTCTATGTTTTGGTCTCATTGATAAGGTAAAAGATGTTCTCTTTCATCACCTACTCCTTCTAGCCAGATATTACATATATAACTGTCGGCTTGGGAACAAGCTTCCTAACCTACAGGTCTATATACAACTACTTATAAATTTAATGGAAATTGAAAAGCAAACTGCATTCTACAGCAACGACCCAAACCTCTTTGTGAAGAAGTGGTCTCGTTTGCAAAACAACCTCTCACAAAGTGTACTACATTAGCAATATAAAGATGAAAGCAGCAAAGCGTAGAACCGTTTAATTGTTAACTAAATATACTTCAAGTGATCTTTTAGTTTTTACTCCACAGTACCGTAAGCATTGCTAGTAGTCGTAAGCATCATTAGCATTTGTAAGCATTGTTAGCATTGCGAGTAAAATTTGTATTAGTTTTGTAAGCATTGTTAACTTTGCGAGTAAAATTTGTGTTGTAAGTTATATGTAACTATTGTAAGTAATGTAGTATTGTTAGCGTAACATTAGTGTTTTACGTAATGCTAGTATTGCAAACTTGTCTGCTTTGTAAGCAATAATAACAATTAAAAAAAAACTGCACATACTATACGAAGCCGCTTAGCTAGGAATCCGAAATGCGTGGTTCAATTCTCCCTGTAACAGCGAATGAAGCCATCGAGCCAGCAAGAACATTTTCACCTTGTCACTGGTCAGATAGATCATGCGTTCGCAAATTTAAATTTAGCTTCTTTGGTGACAATGAAATTGCATGTTGTAAACTTAAAACAACATAACTGTTTTAGCAGGATATTTAGCTTATCTTCAGACAATTTCGCACACACGCGTGTATACTCAATTTGTCATCCGAACACGCGCGACACTTGCGAAAAATGGCAAGTGCGCATTGTTACCGCTGACAAAAGTATAGCAGTGCCATTATTTATGTTGGTTGCTAGGGACTCTCCTTCTGCCTTTTGTCTCGTTCGAGGACGTGTAACTCGCTAGAAATATGTCATTTTCCATGTTTCTTCCACGAAATAAGTGTCCCAGAAGCCAATGCAACATGGGCGACAGAAAATAGACATGGCGGACAAGAATTCTGCAAACGAGGACGGAAAAACAAACACACTTTGAAGATTCTGAGCACATGTGAGGTGAAAATAGAAATTTCTCGAATATTTTTTATTCAATTGTTCTGAAAGGCCTGGCTCTGCCTCGCCTAAGAAATATCTTAAGGTCCCACTCTCCGGAAAAAAAGCTCCACAGAACTCTACCGGCAGCTCTTTACTCTAGCCCAAGAACCTCAGGAGGGTTCGCAAAGTTTTGGCATTAGAGCTCTTGATACAAGGCGGAAAATTTTGTTCGCCACAAAGGAGGCAGACACAATTAAAATATGACCTAGCCCTGGTCCAAGGTATATTTCTGAATTCACTGGTTAGTAGCCTCTAAGAGGAAGCCAATCGACGGAGGCCACTCCTCCAAACGGCGGGCGTACAAGACGTATCCATAGAAGGAACGAGACTGTGTTGGAGGAAACAAAGAGAAATTCAAAATAAGGGTCACAAAATAAGGGTCACAAAAACCCAGAACTTAATGAGGTGGATACATCGCAAACAGGGGAAAGGTCTGGTCGACAAGGACCAACTGATAAAGTGAAAAGTTTTGGGATAGAAAATTTTGCTGAAGAGAAAGTCATGGCTGCCCTACAAGAGGTCCATTCTCAACTTGCCACTTTGGAAGAGTCTGTTGAGAAGTATCGATCTGCAAAGCAGGCTCGGGAAACATGCGCGGGCTACAGCCGAGGGACAGGAAGTATCCCACCCTCATGACATGTTTAAGTCCGATAAATGTGTTTATTGTCAAAGAGCTGAACAGCCAGATTAAGTGTTATAGCAGTGTTCGAGTTGTAAAGCAGTTCGGTATTGCGGACAGAAGTGTCAGAAACTTCACAGGAGTAGTCACAAAGTATGTGCCACGCAATTGAGCATCTAGAAACACACAAATAGTCACGAGCGGAACGCGGGGACTGTTATGAATTGGCCAGTCATATAACACCCAAGCAGCAACTAGCAATGGCCAAGCTCGTAGGAAAGAAGTGTAAGGTGTAATGTGTGCTGGATGGGAGGATCTTTGGGACACTGCTGCAGAGGTATCCATTGCATCGAAAAGCTGGCTTGGAGAAAATATGCCTTCGTTAAAGTTAAGGAACATTGAAGAGTTGCTTGGAGAGGAAGCAAAACTGAACTTAATAGAAGCTTACGGGGACCGCGGTAGAGGTACAGTTTCAGCTAGCCTCTAGTGCGCAGTCGGCTGCCCCCATCACAGTGCCGCTCCTGGTCGCAAGGAATGAGTTGGAATCTCCTATTTAAATTGGTTAAAATGTCATCGTGTAGGTGATCAAAGGTAGAGATCGGATGGAAGGGCAGAGAAAGGATTCCTTGAGAGGGATTACAAGCTCAAGATTGTGCAAAGTGCAGGTGTCGAGAGACTTTGTGTCCTAAGGAGTTGCACGAACAACTTGACAGTGCCACTTGGGCAAACGGTGTCAGTAACTTCTCGCATCGACTGTGGTCCCCTAGACGAAAGAACGCCAGTATTGTTTGAACCTGCCCAAGAACCATCCTGGCCAGCCGGCCTAGAACTTTTTTAAACAATTAATCACATTGCCTAAAGGACTACCTCGAAAAAAACATTGAAATCCACAATCCCACGAAACATGACATCAAAATTGGTCGCCAGACACAACAGTGACTGCAGGAAGCTTACAGCTTGTATAATCGGTCACGCCCTTAGAAGTCAGTAGAAAAGATCTTGCATGCCCTGAAAGTAACACACCTGAAGGTAAAAGTCAGTCGGTCTCACAAGAGCAAGGTCGGGGGCCACACTTTGAAGATTCCCGTCGCTCCGGAAGGATACCACCTGTAGTACAGGGTAATCTGCCTGAGGAACAGCTACAATTGGCCATGACAATGCTTCGGGAGGAGGTGGCGTCGTTTGCCCGAGATGATGACGATGTGGGGTGTTTGAACAGACTTCAAATGAAACTCGCGCTATCCGATCCAACACCGGTCCAGAAAACATGTACGTCTTTTTCCCGCCCATTGTACACTTCAGTCAAGCATTACATTAAAGACCTATTTAATCGGATATGGATAAGAAATTCTCATTCATCCTATGCCTTCCCAGTTGTCTGCGTGCGGAAGAAGGGTGGAGGATTACGTCTATGCATTGACTATGGGTAATTCAATCGAAAAATTATACCAGACCGCCACCCAATCCCAAGGTTTCAAGAGACATTGGAAAACCTTGGTGGAAGTTCATGGTTCTCAGTGTAAGATCAGGGGAAGTTATCACCAGGGCTTTATTGACAAAGGTAGCAGACATCTAACCGCTTTCATCACTCAGTGGGGCTTGTATGAATGGACGCGAACACCCTTCGGACTAACCAAGGCACGAGCTCAATTTAAGCGATATATGGGGGATTGCTTAGAGGGTATTTGAGATGAGATTTGGGTTCCCTATCTGGATGATATAATTCTGTACAGTAAGACAGTCGAGGAGCATGTGGAGAATCTGCGGACCCTGTTGAGACGCCTTTGGAAACATACTTTCTGATTTTACCTTCACTGTAAAGTACCTCCCAGGAACTGCAAACAAGGATGCAGATATATACCTTGTCCAGGATGAATATTGAGCAATATATTAGTGAATGCAAGGAAGAGTTCGAGCCTGAATGGATGGAAGCTACAATGGAGGTAGTAAATGTTCAGCACAGAGGAGAGGCAGTATGGCTTACTACACTATCCAATAGATCAAACGGAATGAAGCGTATGGATGAGGACAAATCTGCCTCGCAACTACAACCCATTACGCCCAAAGAGCTTTACCAGGCGCAGAGGAATGACCAGGCCATTGCAAAAGCAATTCAGTACAAGCAAATTGACCAACCACCAATGTTGCAGGACAGAATGAAACAAACTCCCAGCGTCAAATGACTGTTGCGTGAAGTCAAATAACTCTTGCGTGGAAGCAGCTAGACTTCGGGGAAGTTGGGATCCTCCTTCGCAGAAGTGGCCCAAACCTGCAATTGGTTCTCCCTAAAAAGTTTCACAGGACAAATGGAAAGACGGAGAGACTCAATCAAACACTCCTTTTCATGTTACGAACACTACCTGAAAACGAGAAATCATGATTGAAATACAGTCTTAACCAAGTGGTACATGCCTATTATTGTACTCACAATGAGGAAACAGGATTCTTTCCATTCTTCTTACTGTTTGGGCGCTCACTAAGGCTTCCCATATATGTTATCTTTGGTATAGGACCCACCACTTCTCTGGACTATACAACCTATGTCAAGGAGTGGCGCGCCGCGGTGAAGAGATCTTAAGCACCTGGGCCGAAGGGAAAGAGACAGTAAGACCGAAAAGTGAATAGCTCCACATTACAGCCAGGAGACAGAGTGCTAGTGCGAAATTTGAGCAAAAGGGTTGGTCCTGGTAAGCTCAGATCCTTTTAGGAAGATGTGGTACATAAAGTAGGGGAATGTAAAGTAGAAGGGAGTCCAGTCTACGAGGTCAAGCCGGAGACTGGTCTCGAACGTCGCCGTGTTATTCACCGGAATCTTCTAACACAATACAATACAATAGGTGAATTCCGTGTAATGGTTTTCCCTTTGAGGTACGACAGGACAAAATTCTGCAGGAAACCAAAACGAGTCTGGAAGAGAAGCAAATCGCCCACACTACCACCGAATCCAAACCAAGAAAGCAGTTCTGACGAAGGAATAATGACGTTTTCTCCAGTACGAGACCAGGAAGAGAGGGAGCCGGATCGTCACCAGTCAGTGACTGAGGCAGTCAGTGACCCACCTCCACATCATCAGGACACTCATGAGGAGACACCTCAGATGCAGATGCAGCTGAATTCCAATTACCAGCAGGCCCAGCAAGTGGGATCTATATCTGAGAAAAACCAGGCAGACCATGTAAAGGACCATGGATGACCATCTAGGCAGAGAAGAGCACCTACCTTGTTTACTAATGATACACTAGGCACCCCCAGTTTCCATCACCCAACTGTGCCAAGTACAGCAAACAATACAGCGGGTGTGACACCATTGCTGATACCTGTTTTGCAAGGACCTGTTGGGGGACGGACATTTTTAGGTTCACACCTTTCTGATCAAAAATTGTCACTTTTGAATTGAAATTCAAATTCTGGATTAAAAAATAATCTTGGAGTACCCATAATAGACATATAAAGAAAGTTTATAAAATATTGAAAAATGTACACAATTTGGACCCACCTGACCCGTACGTAATGCGCGTGTCTCAAAGAAAAAAAAACTCAAGTGTCCATGGCCATTACAGTAAACAGATTAGCCCATAACCCGGCCCAAAATTAAAACTCATTACCACACATTTTAACATGTCGCTCTGACCGTTCTAAAGCTAAGCCTGTGACGGAGTCGGAGTTGGTGTCATAAGTGGAGTCGCAAGCATTATGATGTAGTGAAAATGAAATTGGCGAAGGAGTCGTAAGCATTGTTCCGATTCCACTTATAACTCCGTCGCTTACGATGAAGTGAAAACCTGATTGTCGGTGTCGCAAGAAAATGGACACGTTCTGCTTCTTTCGACGTGCCTATGACTCAGCTTACGTCTCCGATTCTCGATTTTCTCTTGGTCGTAAGCGTTCTTACGAATCCACCAACGACTCCAACTCCGATTCCGTCGCAAGTAAAAACTGGGAGAAATGAACCATCGATTCTGGATTCGAGTTCGAGTAGTTCGAGTTGGAGTTGGATTTCGAGTTGGACTTCGAGTTCGAAATAAAAAAAAAATATAAAATGAAAATGTTTTTTTTTCCATTGTTAAATGAAAGGCTCCTATTAGTCTGAAGCAACAGACGTCTTCCTGCACTAATCCCCTGAGGCGCGGGCGAGTGCCCATGGATGAATTGAATGAATGTAGAAAAGTTAGTTGAATGAAAAGAGAAAATAATTGATCATTGTTGAGTTCTTCTTGGTACAGCAGTAAAAAATGCAGGAAAGTAAACATCTTTTGATGTAAGTTCTCTTGTCAAATGGTTGCTTATTCACACCCTTTAGGTGGTTGAATGTGTTATCTGGTGAAATAATTTTATAAATTATAAATAATTATTTATTACATATTTGAAAATAACTTTCAACATAAAATAAACAAGATAAAAGATATTTCTTATTAGGTCCACTGAAATACTGACTGCCATAATGTAGCGCATAAAAGCTACAAGGAGACATTCTAGCTAAAAGTCTCCTATATATATGCAGATTATAGAATAACACAATCTTTACACAAAATAACATGTTATGTTAGCCTCCCACTCGATACCACGCAGACGTCCTTTAGGCTTCGTCACGCATTTCTTCCCCACGCGTGACGAAGCCCAAAGGACGTCTGCGCTGCGTCGGAGGCTAATCATGTTATGTAAGTCATTCATCAAGTTTTGGCAATGCATTACTTTCATGTGTCATTCACAATGCGGCTGGTTTCTTTAAGGTTCAACTGGTTCAGCCTGTCAGGGAAAGAGAGATCGGCACCTCTGGCACCTCTGGTAGACGTAGGTTGAAAGACATCGTTCTCTTTTCAAGTAAAACTTTGAGGGGCTTATTATACAACATCCAAGCAAGTAAGTGTCTTGCAGGCGTACCTTATTTTGAAAAGTACCTCCATAGTCAGCCTCCGCCATTTTCGATGGCATCGAAATTATTATTATTATTATTATTATCTAAATTACGGAAATTATAAACAGTAACGAAGGTTTGGCTGACTAGGGCCCTTTAAAACTGAACGCTTTATCCAGGAAAACTGACGCTTTTAACTTATGGCTTTTTTTCGTGCCGTTCGGACGGCAAAAGTATTGAAATTTCCCAATGAAATCCTTTGTCTCGTATTATTGGCACGGAACAGAGGGAACTCAAACAGGATATCCTGAACATGTTGTTAAAAAAGGTATCTGTATCCAATTTTACTTTATAAATTTCTGTCCTTTTGGTTAACTGGCAATCCTGAAACGGCGAACAAGCTTTGATATTCATTTTAATCAATTTTGAGGTTGTTTGAAACAGGATGCTTATAATAAGATTAAAATGCCGTTTCCGAATTGATATGTTACAATGTGCCAATGTATAACAATGAGGATATATTTTCATTTCCGGCGGTTTGTTTTGACGGTTTTTACTTCGTGCGAAGACGTTCTCCTATAGTGGGAGTTTTCGCTAAAATTTCTGATGACATTCTCAGAGATCGACGGATATACTAGTAACTATTATTCATTGAATAAGCCATTAGAATCATTAGAATTTGATGATTGTTTGTATGCCATTTCTGAAAATATTACGATTTAAACACTAGAAGCATAAAATAACAAACTGATAGAGAAAAGCATCAATACCCTTCAGAATTAAGTAGTTCTCTCTCTTTTTATGTTTGACTTGGTAGTTCCAGGCTGTGCTGAAATTTTCAGAGTGTTATCATATTGGATTGAAATGGTCCTTCGTTTGAAGCGCCACAAGGTAACTAGTTTTATTTACTCTAGCACCCGGATCGGTGGAAAACGAGAAATGCGGAGTGTGGAAAATGCGCAGTGTGAAAAAATATGTCCTCAAACGGCTTGCCGTTTACAACAATCCAGTCGACAATTTGACATGTCAGGTGAATTATATGTATACACTCTCACGATAATGCATCATTCCTAATCAACATGCAATGAGACTCATTCAATGATAACTCAAGAGCAACTGATGAGGTCCACTGAAGGACCAAAACTCTAAACAAAATGCTGTATCAAGTTGTGCTGCTGTCAAAGCTATTTTTTGTTTATCACTGCACTCCTCAATTTCTGCACCCCGCATCTTCTACACTCCTCATCTTCTACACTCCTTATTCCCTACACTCCTCCATTTCTACACTCCGCACTCCTCACTCCCCCCGGAGGGGTGGGTACTCCCTGACGTGGGCTATACGGGGACGTGCCGCTGGATAGGGTACTGTTTTTGACCTCTCAGTCCTGAACAGGATATACAATTCAAGCGAGTCTGTCCTTAAGAGGGTACAGTTGTCCTGTACAGGGTATGATTTCAAGACTTAAGCATATAAGAAATCAGAAACGCACCTTCCGCTGAACCGGAAAATGAAGAGTATGGAAAATATCGAGTGTAAGAAGATGCGGAGTATGGAAAATATGGAGTGCAGGAAATGAGTAGTGTAGAAAATGTCAATTGTAAAATAAGGTGTGTGGAAAATACGGATTTTGGAAACTGACGAGGTTGCAAAATGCGCGGTGTACTGTCAAATTATCTGCTTCCCGGAGGATAAACAAAACATGGCATTGACAACAACACAAGTTTTTTATAACATAGCGACGGTTTATTAGGTAGGTTCATACTAGCTTAGTAAGTAGACCTTAAGTATGCCGGGAGTTCAAGTATACTTCAGAACACGTTTGCTTACTTACTTGATAAGCGTTCATATTTCAAATTCTAAGTATACTTGGAGTGACAGAGCCGTCAATCAATTTCCGCGCCAACTAGGCAGCCATGTGCGTGAGTGCGCCAAACACTCTAGCTTCTATCTTACATGCATCATGCAATCTCAAAAGGTGAAAACTGCTTTCCTTGTTTGGTTAATATTTTTCTTACGGCATCGACAACGGGCTATGCTACTTCACCAAGCCTATCATTTTCTTGTTGTGGAGGAAGAATTTAGAATACGACGAAGAAACCAACGCCGGGCTATGTTGATGTTTTTCAGTCAAATGAATCAGCAAAACGCGCAATGTAGACGAAGAAGAGCTTGGCTTTGGCCACGTCCACAAAACTGGTTCCGTACTTTGTTGGCAAATCCAGCACTCAATTTTCTTTGGAAAGAACATTTTAGAGGGACACGCGACACCTTTGAGTACTTATGTGATCTTGTGAGGGCGAACTTACAAAAGCAGCATACGAGGTTTAGATCTCCGGTCAGCGTGGAAGAAAGAGTGGGTCTTGCACTGTGGCGACTGGCAACAGGTAACAGCTATAGAAGTTGTGGATTGCAATTTGGCCTTGGAAAGTCAACAGCGAAGAGTATTTGTAGCGAGTTCGAGCAAGCCATTTTTAATTTGAAAGACCGCTTTATAAAATTCCCTCTCACAATTCATGAAATTCGGAATATGATGGACGAGTTTGAAGAGTCTTACGGAATACCTCAAATAATGGGAGCAATCGATGGGTGTCATATAGAAATAAATGCCCCTCCAGACAATCATGAAGATTATTTTAATCGAAAGCAGCATTACAGAGTTGGGTCGAAACTGACTGAAGTTGGAGTTATTTTCCATTTCTAAGTCGATTCGTGTCCTAAAGGCAGAGCGTCGAGCAAGCGAGAAGTTCGAAAATGATTTGCGTGCCGTACAAGTCTTGCGTGTTCTGATATCTCATCGAAAAACGCGTTTGATTGACAATCAATTTCCTGAGATTGTTTTGATAGTGCGTAAGTGCGCCCGTAAGGATGGGTTGAACTCGACTTGGAAGTATACTTCGGCTCTTTTGAACATGATACGTTGCCACGGCTACAAAGTAGGCTACTTAAGTTGAAATTAGACCCGTTCACATCTGAAGTAAGATTCAAGTATACTTAAGGTCTACTTACTAAGGTAGTATGAACCCACCTATTAATTTTGTGAAGCTTTATGAAAAGGAATGACGGTTTATCAGTCATTCCAGCAAACAAACACACGCTTTTTCTCATGCATGAGTATACAATTTGTTTTTAGGTTGCAATGGCAAGAACCCTGAAAAGCAAATGAGAAAGAGGAAACATTTTGTTATTTTGAGTGATTAGGGGGAAGACACGAGAAACGATTCTCGCACAGCTAAACAGAGCCATCTTACCATCAGAATGTTGACGCCACTGAACTGAATTTAGGCTCTTGTTCATCCATTAGTCATTGAAAATATCACTCAACACACGCGAATACATTCCTTCCTCGTCAAAGTCGCAGTGGTGGCCTTGTCGTCGACAGCAGATTGATGACCCAGAGTATCGGTTTTTCGACCACACACTCTTCTTTCTCAACAATACGATTCTAAAGATTTTTAGGCATTGTTATTCCATCTCTCAAACATCCCCAACAAGAAAGATAACAATTAATTTCTACCAAATTTTCAATACATCAGGTTTTGGCAATGCATCGCGACGCCGCTAAAATCAGTAACGCATCCGTGAAAAAAGATGAAAGCGATAAGGCCTAGTCCAAAGTTCAGACAAACTTTTTTTCACATGTTAATCAATCATCGAAGTTGTTTTCTTTAATCTATGCAGTTTCTCAGTTCAAAGCAAGTGGCTATCTGTTGCTAGCAGGAGTTTCAGTAAAGCTAAGAAGGCGTGCTGAATTTTGAAAAATGGAGAGAAAGGTAGCATTGCTAAGCTTGCTTTCATGTAACTCCCTAATAAGCCTTTTCAAAGTTTACAATTTTAAAAGCTCGTTGGTTTATTCGGAAAAGTAACCTTTCGATTTCAAGATGTGTTTTTTTTCTTTCTCGTTTGTTCATGAGAATGTTCTCGAAAGTATCCAAATTTCAAACTTTAGTCATTTGACTCGTTTTATTTCCACGGAACAGTAGGAAAGCGGATCGTTCCCAGTTAGAAGTGGCGATTTAACTTTGAAGTGTCAGTTGAAATATGTAAATGTGTTTGACTTGTTGCTGGTTTCTTTGCGTATTTGTCTTTCAATTCAGGGAATTGCAAAAGACATGAAGGTGACCTATTGCATGGATGTCAGTGCAAACGGGCACTATTTTTCTGTTTAACGTGAAGGCAATCGGAAACCATACGAGTAAGTACCAGTTTGAATAAAATACTCTGACATGTTTAATGAAAATACGTCGCTTTAATCATAGCCCAGTTATGAGGTTCTCCAAGGGGTTTGGGGGAACAAGGGAACACAGGGAAAATACCGTAGGGAAGTTCAACACGACTACTGTGTTGGGGAACAGGGGAAAATATGCTGGCCAAAACTCTATAAATTAGATGACGAACATTTCTGTATGTGAGACATAAAGAGCGTTTCTTTACAAGATTTTATTTTTTATGCTCATTTGTGCACCACTGCTTTCTATCTGTTCCCTTCACGTGAATGCAGCTGGGACTCTGGGTAAGAAGCTATAATGGTCGATTGACGAGAAGCTGACTGATTTCCAAGATGGCGGAAAGAGCGTTTGCCGATCGAGTCATAATAGCTGGTTTTCCTATTTTTTAGGAGATGTTTGAGAACTTTCATCTTCTCCATCCGTAAAAGCAGATGTCAGTAAATGGTTTCAATGCAGTAATAAACTATTTCGTAACAAAACGAAATAATATATTTTTCTTTCCCTTAAAGTGAAGACAAATGTTGCTGAAATCGCGTGACAAATATGCCCATTCAATATAACTAATACAAAATGAAGACGAGTCGCAAACGTAGCTCCTGCGACGACTAATTATGAAAAAAAGTAAAGATAGCAGTGCGAAACTGTTAAAACTAAGGCTCTCACTTTCTCCCAAATGTGCTCAATTACTTTCATCTAACACCTTTTCTCTCAGTGGTCTCGGGACGACCATTCAATCTGATTTAAGCAGAAACCGATTCCCCATACTCAGCTTTTCCTTTTAAAGTTTCAGTATTCTCTAACAATCTCACCAACATTTTGGTCCACCTAGTGGAGTCGCTAAGAACACAGATTTCCTTCATTAGATCTTGAATCAACATTCACCTCCTTTTAGAGATGAGTGTTATGTCATCGGTCACTCGAGGCGTTAACTGTGTTAACTGTCCAATCAGGAACTGACTTGGCGTCAACACGGGTTCATCACTGAGCGGTCTGGAATTCACCAGTTTTTCTACTTTCTTAACTGCCGTCTGCAGCTCGTCATCGTTCAGTCCTGCATTTCCAGCCATAGATATCGCCTTCAAAGATTTCTTTAATCAGTGACTCAAACAGTCCATCAAAGTGTGAACCTACATGTAGAGATGGATTCCAATTCCTCTTGATCGCTAGAAATGCGCGTTCTGTGAAAGTGGAACAGAGGAGCAGAGACATTTATTTGGGGCATGCTCAAAAACTGAAAGCTTTTGTACCAGTGTAATAGAATGGCTAAAGTCTTACCAAGTTATTACCAAAGGAAAACCCTTGAGACCCAATGAAACGCTCGGCCTTAGGCCAGATATTTATAGAAAAAAAAAATTCAAAATAACTTCTGCTGCTCAAACGCCAAATATATAATACCTGGTTATGTAGAGATGATCTCAAAAACTAACAACACAACTACAATTGCTTTAAAAAACATGTGTGCCACTGTTGCCGCTTTAGTTAATATCTTGAAAACTTTCCTCCTGGTCCCTTGAAAACGAACTTGGCGCATAAATTTATACACTTTGAAACTATTGTATCGTAAGTACTCGATAACTATTTTTTAACCGAGGATAGCTTTTTCGGGAAAATACCAAACTGAGGCCTTGCGAAGTATTAAATTCCGTGTTTCAATGACTGTGTGCAATCGTTGGTTGTGCCTCCGTTCACACCATTTTACCAGACATATCCCTTTCTGTGAACAATGCTCCGTCGCATCGAAAGCATAACCCTAACGTCTTTGGTACCTCCCATCGATCGCTTACAGCTGCTTTCTTCCAAGTCTCACACTATATGATTCCATGCTCTTCCTTGCAAATAAGACGTTACTTTTTGCTCCTGCAGTTGTGAACGTGTTCATAGGTACGTAGTTCTGTTTCTTAAATGACTTTGATCTCTTTGAATTTGATTTGGACTTCCCACTATCTTGTCATACGTATTATGTCCTGGTCCAACCAGATGCCATCTCTCTGACTTGAGTTTATTTTCCAACAACTTATCCAGGTCGTGAGATTAACTTCCTATCCAGCCTCCTTGATCGCCAATTGTGCATCGACTTGGGCTTTATATCTACTTTTAATTTGGCTAGGTTAGCTTCCCTTGTAACTGCTCTTACGCGTTATCAAAAAATGGACGAGGAAGAAGTTGTCTTATCTTACTCTATTTGCTGCTCTATTTCTGACCGACGCCAGTGACTAAAGCAAGATAACTTTGATTTATCTGCTTACACTGTTTGGCTTCACTTGGAGCACTGAACTGTTTGTCTTATTGATACTCAACAGTTTTACGGCTTTGGATTCCTGTCTGCATCCTGCAGTTCCATGTCATCACGGCATTAAGCTTCAAATTGCTTATGGTTTTCAATCAACTGATCCCACGCTCTGCTTAGTTGAGTTAATGAAAGCTCAATCAACCTACGGTTTTTCCGCTTGTTCATGTACTCATCGAGGATGTTTATCTACGTCGTGACGCTGGCTTTTGGAATTCATCGCCTCCGTCTGTATGTAATCGTCTGGAACGCTGTGTAATTGTTCAAATTGCTTGGCAAGTGCTGTTCACGTGTCGCAAGTTGTCGGGAAATATCACACTCACGCTCAAGTTGGACTGTATTCCTTCTTTATTTCCCACGTTCGTTACGATCAATACAAGTTTACTCTTCGACTACGTTCTAACATCTCTCCACATTCAAGCCTATATCTTTTGTCTAACAAACAAAGTTCCAATGTTACGTGCACGCAATACGCGCATAAATTATTACAATCCCTTAGATCCAATGAAATTACAGAGCATCCATTTCGATTAATCAACATGTCGATCATCACTAGACCTTCCGTGCTTACAACTAAATTTTCAGTCAAAACAAACAACATGAATCAACAGGGGTGCTAGTTGCGTTACAAGAGAGTACAATTTTACGACACAAGTGTGTTTTACTCCTCGACATCTCATGTTTCTCCGTGAGGCATGCGGAGTAATAATAGACACGCACTCGCAGTAGGCACGTAGATATCATCGATATCATTTGTATAATCAGCTGTCTTTTTATTGAAGAAAATTAAGAAAATATCGTACCTCTAAATATGTTCGGAAATTACAAGATATTGCATTTAAACTAGTACGTAGCCTTTGTCGTCTCTCCCTTGCCGTAAATTTTTTCCACAGGTGATGCATTCGCCATGGTTTTTCAGCAGACAGTTGCAGGGACCAGTATGGCGGAACTGCCCATATCAGTTGATGATGTCAGTTTTAAAGCCAGTTTCCAACCAGTGTCAAAGAGGCTTTAAAGATGTTGCATCTCGAACGTAATCTCGAAATGTGTCTCTTCTAGCTACGACAATCGAACGACCCAGCCCTTTCTAAGGCTCAAAAACTGATGACCCACCCCCTGTTTTCTCGGCTCACTATCCCGATACTTTTTGGCCATTCCCTAAATCCCTCGAAACGGATTCGGGATGCAAGTTTGTTGAATTTTGTACGAGTTTAGCCGTCTGAGCCAGTGAGGGGAAAATGTAGAAAATAGCAAATGCTTTTAAACGAAGCACGATTTTTTTTTTTTTTTCACCATTCTGTTTTCAAAATGTCTTTGTAGCCTCTCCTTTTGGTTGTCAGGGTTTGGCTTAGCTTCAAACACTCTATAATATAACTGAGGAAAACTGGAAAATTGTATTCGGCGCCAATATCAACCAGCTAAACTGCTAGTCTGTACTGAGTGCACGTCACTAGCTGCAGTATCTTCCTTCAGCTCAATAGTGTTTCCATTGGTATCTTTGCGGATGTTGTTCCTGATGAGGCGATGCTATTCAAAATGGCTCTTTGGCATCTGCACATACCTCTTTGCTCTGAAAAAAATTTAGCAAATATTTACAACGACCGTCAATGAAACTGAATTGCATTTTTTTTTTGCTTTTTAGAAATGTTAAAAAAGGTTAAAAGAGTAATTGAAGATAATAACAGGGACTTTTCATGGATTTTTCACTTACAGGCTGGAAAATTATTGTGTTGTTTCAAAACTAAACGAACGATGGCCGCAATGAAGGGAGAATGAAAATGGGCCTATAACGCTGTCTGTTTTTGTTTTTTGTTCTTTTCAAAGGACTTAGCTTTTTCATTACTTCTAAATTACATTGAGTTCTAATTATCACCTTAAAGCCTTAACATATAGAAATAAAACATTTTACTGCCTGCTATGCCAACTTACTTGTAAGCCGCCTCCTTCCAGCTTTTGGAGCATCGTAGCGTCGCTCTTCACTGTTCCGTCTTCGCGGGTAGTCATTTTCTGAGTAGATGCCTCCAGGTCCAGCGTCTTCTTTTGCATAACTGGTCCATTGTCGGGAAAGTTAACAACGACAAATTTGGATCTTTGTTCGAAGCAGTCTCCTTTATTAAGGCTGTCAGAACAAATGACATTGATCAATGCTGTATAAAGCGACGTCTTCGCGGGTAGTCATTTTCTGAGTAGATGTCTCCCAGCCCAGCGTCTTTTTATTTTTTTTTTGCATAACTGGTCCATTGGCGGGAAAGTTAACAACGACAAATTTGGATCTGTGTTCGAAGCAGTCTCCTTTAAGGCTGTCACAACAAAGGACATTTATCAATGCAGTATAAAGCGACGTCTTGGCGGGTAGTCATTTTCTGACTAGATGTCTCCCAGTCCACAGTCTTCTTTTGCATAACTGGTCCATTGTCGGGAAAGTTAACTACAACAAATTTGGATCTGTGTTCGAAGCAGTCTCCTTTATTAAGGCTGTCAGAACAAATGACATTGATCAATGCTGTATCAAGCGACGTCTTCGCGGGTAGTCATTTTCTGAGTAGATGTCTCCCAAACCAGCGTCTTCTTTTGCATAACTGGTCCATTGGCGGGAAAGTTAAGAACGACAAATTTGGATCTGTGCTCGAACCATTCTCTTTTAAGGCTGTCAAAACAATTGACATTTATCAATGCAGTATAAAGCGACGTCTTCGCGGGTAGTCATTTTCTGAGTAGATGTCTCCCAGCCCAGCGTCTTCTTTTGCATAACTGGTCCATTGTCGGGAAAGTTAACAACAACAAATTTGGATCTGTGTTCGAAGCAGTCTCCTTTATTAAGGCTGTCAGAACAAATGACATTGATCAATGCTGTATCAAGCGACGTCTTCGCGGGTAGTCATTTTCTGAGTAGATGTCTCCCAAACCAGCGTCTTCTTTTGCATAACTGGTCCATTGGCGGGAAAGTTAAGAACGACAAATTTGGATCTGTGCTCGAAGCAGTCTCCTTTAAGGCTGTCAAAACAATTGACATTTATCAATGCAGTATAAAGCGACGTCTTCGCGGGTAGTCATTTTCTGAGTAGATGTCTCCCAGCCCAGCGTCTTCTTTTGCATAACTGGTCCATTGGCGGGAAAGTTAACAACGACAAATTTGGATCTGTGCTCGAAGCAGTCTCCTTTAAGGCTGTCAAAACAATTGACATTGATCAATGCAGTATAAAGCGACGTCTTCGCGGGTAGTCATTTTCTGAGTAGATGTCTCCAAGCCCAGCGTCTTTTTTTGCATAACTGGTCCATTGACGGGAAAGTTAACAACGGCAAATTTGGATCTCTGCTCGAAGCAGTCTCCTTTAAGGCAGTCACAACAAAGGACATTTCTCAGTATAAAGCGACGGGAAAGAAATGTAGGATAGAGAAGGGAAGAAAAATAAATTAAGGCTATTAAAAAAAGGAAGGAAAGGAAATTAAATAAATTATATTATTTGCCCATAGTCGGCTATGCCGCGTTGTCTTTTGTTTCCATGATTTTGTTTTATTCGTTTTCTGTATGTTTTCCATTGATAAACGAAGGATAACTAATGGATATTTCATTTCTGACAGACGTCGAGTCCAACTTACACCGGGTGTGATTTTTACGATAATTTTACGCGCCCCCAAAGTTGTGTCGTTCAGAAGTTTCTTTTCACCAAGAACGTATGGAAATGCAAATCGTTTTGCCATAACAATGCGCATTTGTTCTGTTCAGGTAGCCTCATTCACAGCTATCCCTCGCTTACACAAAAGCTCGCTGAACTTGGACAAAGAGACGAACACCAAGGACGATACAGCAAGGACGAATCATTATTTATGGGAGTGGGGATGGGCGAGAAAATGATGGGACTTGGCCACTGCAAAACGGGGGTTCCTGAGATAATTCATTTCTCATGGGGTGGGGAGCCTCTAAACCTTGGCATATATGTGATAACTATGTAACAAATGTCATATTAGAAAGTGTGGTATTCATAATTCATACTTATTAAAAGCTCTTTGGAAATTTTACGTCACAGAGTTTTGAGAAAATTTAATGAACGATTTTCATTTTCTGTTCATAGGTTTGTTCATCCTCTACCATTTTGTATTTTGACATGGAAGGGTGGGAGGGGGGGTATTGAGCAGTCCCTAAAAGGAAAAATAAAGAGAATCGTGATCGTGGAAGGAAAACAAAGGAATGCAAATTTTCAGCTTGCTCCACAGGAGAGTTGTTCCTGCGATGTGCTTCGTGCCCTTCTCTCAGCACCGAAGTAAGGTTAATATGGAAACGTTTCCAGAATTTATATTAGTAAAATGTTAATGAGCAACCATAAGAAAGGTAGATACTGGCAACGAGAAATAATTTGTGTTCGCAGACACGGTGTATAGAATTGTCTACGGGGTTTATTCAACATCTTTTTTCTTTAAAATATCGTTCACAGTTATTCTTTATTTATACATGAGCTCTGAAATAGCAAAAAAAAACTAACAAATTGTTAGTATGTGTTTCTCCTATTATTGAGGATTTATCGTGCAAGAAAAAGCTAACTCTTTTAGTTTTCGTGACTATTCACAGAATTAAGCGACTCTTGCGCTTTGTGGCAGTTGGGTCTTGTGATTTTATCTCGTATCTAATTGGTCGCGAAAAATAAACATTCAATGGATGTTCACGGTTTTCCGGGTCGCACTGACTTTTCTGAAAATGTGGTGAAAAATCGACCGGTAGATGCATGAGGCAAGTGAGATGTTGTTCGGGGTTATGGTCCTTACTCCGTGTACCGTATGCAAATCCATCACATTGTTTTACCTTTGTTCATGATTCTTTGTAGCTTGGGCAGCACTGTTTCTCATCTTTTATTTCTTTTGTTTAACATCATCTATGTCCGGTACACGAAGAGGGAGTCTGGGTTATCCTTTAAATATTGTAACATTTAAGACCCTGCTCCTGGGCCTAAAGCAGTTATGACGCAACGTTAAGTTACATTAAATCATATTTTACATGTTCAGCTTTTCAAAACTGTTTTCAAAATTTGTGAGTAAAACGTTTACTTTTGTCAAGAAGACTGAAAAAAAGTGAAAAATCATGAAAACATCTGCCATATTGGATGACGTAATAGGCCCTCAGCGGCGCAATTTTGCATATGTAACCTATGATATTAACCAAGTCGTGCGACTCCAAATTGACGCATATCGAATTTCAACAAACTTACTACATGAAAAAATATGCGAGCGAGCAAACTGAAGTAGTTAGAAAATAAACTGTTTAGAAACTATATCTTTTTGTTTGTGATGTCCCTGTAAACCTTTACTCGTTTTGGTCTAACCTATTTGCAAGATCTTCTCCTAAACTAACAGTCGGCGAAGCGCTATACGCTATACTAATCTGCAAAGTCAAATGATTGTTGAATGATCCACGGTGGGAGGCGGTGATCCAGTGTGCATGACTAGAAAACTAGGGGCCGGAGTAGATTATCCAGGTGTTCAAAAGGTCAAAAAAAATATTGTCATAATTGCGTTATATTTCTTTTAATGTCAGTTCAATGTCTGAGCATTTCCCGATACATCAAAGCAAAACAGCTCAGTTGACTTAACTTTGCCTATTCAATGTATCAAGCATATAACTGCTAGTCTATACTGAGTGCACGTCACTAGCCACAGCATCTTCCTTCAGCTCAATAGTGTTGCCATTGGTATCTTTACGGATGTTGTTCCTGATGATGCGATGCTCCACAAAATGGGTCTTTGGCATCTGCACATTCTTCTTTGCCCTAAAAAAACGTTAACAGACATTTTTGAAGACCGTAAATGAATCTGAATTGCTATTTTTTTCTTTGCTCTATCAATGTTAAAAATGGGGAAAAGAGTATTTGAAGATAACAACAGGGACTTAATAGATTCTTCACATTGTACAAGATAAATAAAGGATAGACTTCTCCAAGTTTCAGGTTTGTGCGTTTTTTCAAACTTCAGATATTCGTCGAAATGTTCCGCACAAATTTACAGAGCCCAGTATGGAGCAACCTGATTGCTGTATTATTGCGGCCAATATGGCGGCCGGAAATAGTGTAAACATTTGGAATTTACTTTGGTTATCCAGACGACTGGTCATCTATACTGAACAAACAACTATTAATATAAGCACTTTCCTAATTTGACCATATATAGAGGTCATATCAGGACGTGGCCAAAACTGGAAACAAAAATAAATCCAATTAGGTATGACCCACGTCTTTCGCGCTTGGTAGGCATCACTGACATATCAAATGGCGCGACGGGAAATTTACAATTCACATGAGTTTCATCGTGCTACGCTTACTTCTCTTTCCTGCTTTTATGCACGCATATTTCAATTTTATCGATTTCCAGCTTTTAATCGTTGCTTATGCTCTGCAAAACATTCGACGGAGGAGAGTGATAGCCTTGGCAATTTACAGAAGACGTAGAAGAAGGATTCGCAGAAGGCTTTGGCGTTTACCTCGTCCTGTGAACTCTACCAGATGATTACTTCAAGCAACAGCTTCATGTGAGCTTGTTGTGCAGCAGATTACAAAATAGAACGAGCCTGTGAAACATGAGTTTTGTCAAACAAGAGGTGTCGAATGATGACAGAGCTTTTGTTTTATGGCCCTATGACCAGATCTGACCAGCTGTGAGGCAGGACATCGGCGCTTTTGATCTTATCTCTTCCGCTGCTCGTATGTCCGCTGTCGGGACACAAGGGTCGCGCTTGTCTTAGAGAGGTGATGACACATTTTATGCCTATCCAAACACCATGCCTCGCGAGATAAGTATGTGTTTTTCGACAAACATGATCAACACTTCAGGTCACGCTCCGCCATAACTCTGAAATTTAAAATTTGCTGCTTTCCAGAGAAAGAACGACATTAAGCTGGAAACTTGTACACAGATATAAATTTATAGCTGATGCCTGATGAGTACAAAAAGTCTTGTGGGCCTTTGGGTTTGGACTTAACTTGATTAGCTCTATAGCCGCAAATGAAGGGAGAACGAAAATGGGCCTATAACACTGTTTCGTTTGCTGTCGTTTTCAAATAACCTTGCTTTTTCATTACTTCTAAATTAGTGAAGGGAGAACGAAAATGGGCCTATAACACTCTTTCGTTTTCTGTCGTTTTCAAATAACCTAGCTTTTTCATTACTTCATAATTAGTGAAGGGAGAACGAAGCTTGGCCTATAACACTGTTTCGTTTTCTGTCATTTACAAATAACTTATCTTTTTCACTACTTCTAAATTAGATGAAGTTCCAGTTATCAACTTAAGACCTTGACATATAGTGTCTACTATGCCAACGTACTTGTAGGTAGTCGTGAATTGGCATTTGTGAAGGCCGCCTCCTTCCAGCTTTAGGAACATCGTAACATCGCCCTTCACGGTTCCGTCTTCGCGGGCAGTCATTCTCTCGGTAGATGTCTCCCAGCCTAGCGTCTTGTTTTGCATCACAGGTCCATTGGCGGGAAAATTAACGCCGACAAATTTGGATCTGTGCTCGAAGCAGTCTCCTTTAAGGCTGTCACAACAAAGGACATTTATCAGTATAAAGTGCAATTAACGTCATTGTTCATGAAGTAATATAAAATAGAAAATGTTCTGTAGTTGATCTTCAAAGCTCGTGCAAACCGGCTTTATCGTCTAATCTTTGAGATATATATATATATATATATATATAATGCAAAATTATTGCAAAACGCAAAGATAGCATAAACATTAGAATTACAAAGAGAGCTTACCTTATGTGTGCACTGGCTGTAGCAATCGCCCCATCTTCGAACACCAACGACCTTTCCCATGACAAGCCTTCGGGAAATGCTTGTTTGAAATAGTCGGCTATGTCCTCAGGATACTTGGTAAAAGATCTGTTGCCGTACATGAAGACTGCCGACAATATGTCAAACGCGAAAGGAAGGATCTCGCCACTGGTGATGCGGAATTTAGCAGTCTGACTTCCCCTGAAATGATAACAGCATGCACATATGCTCATGACTAACCTATGATTAAAGCGACGTATTTTAATTAAAATTGACAGGTGTTTTTGTTCAATCTAGTACTTACTCGTATGGTTGGCCATCGCCTTCACCTGCAATAGTAAAGTGGTGTTGGTTTACACTGCCATCCAGAGAATAAACCATCTTCATGTTTCTTGGAATCACCTGAATTGAACAAAAAATACGAAAAGAACGACTCAACTTAGCATATTTGTAAGGTAAAAAAATAAAGATCATCACTACTGTGCACACTGCACACACTCTTAGATTAGAAAATAAGGAAAATAATGGCTTGACTGAACATACTTATGAGGTAAAGAATAAAAGAAAAGCCCGACTTGCTCAACATTGCAGACACTGTTGAAGCTTATCCTGTTGTCTGGCAGCATGAAGCGCCTAGGACTATTGTTACTCCTAGATTAGTAGCAAGTCCAGTGCCAAGTTAAACACATGCATGCAGCATTTTCTTTAGATGCACACCGTTCAATTGTGTCTAAACTAATGCTGAGTCGAAAGGTGAAGGTAACGTCTGCCTACGAGCGTACTTGCTCATCAGGTCGGAGCTTAAACCGTTTCCCTTATAGCATGAAGCGACTGTGAGTAATTCTACAACCCAACGCATAGCCACCGCTAGGCCTCCAAACCTTATATAGGGTGTGGAAATCTTTAATGCTACCTTTTCGTTTTGTTGCAAAAATTCATCACGCCTTACATTGAAAATTAGAATTAGCTTTCTAAATGCAACTGCAGGTATTTACTTACCTTCTTCGAAAGAGCCATGCTGATCAAAATTCTCTTCTTGTCGTTACTTAAGTGAAGCAATCACCTTCGGCTATAGTCGTAGTTTACTCAGTCACTAAGTTGCTGGACTGACTATCTACTTTAAGGTGTATCGATTTTATAGCCAAAGGAAAGAAGCAATAAAGCAAAGTGATGATTGACATATGAATGCAAGTTTGTGTAGAATATTCTGTTAAGTATTCTTGAAATCATTACGGCACATTCCATTTAATTTCGCCATCTTTGGATATATAATTTGCCAAAACGTTAATGCCAGATATAAATGTAAACAATATGTGGTCAGCATAGCTTCATTCTTACAGTGTTAGGTAGATTTTTTTAGTCTATAACCGGTACCTCAGGTGCATTGGTCTACATTAGGGTGCAAACTCTTTATCAAAAGTTCATTTACTATAATTTTGTAGCGCCACTCCTAGCTGTATAGACGGTAATTGATAATTGATAAGGGTTTTGACATTGAATATATTTACCCGTGCAGTAAAGAGAAACACAAGAACAAAACAAAACTAAGTGAAATAACAGCATGACAAGGAATGTGAAAACACCGGTCCACGTGAAATGGAAAACATATGCTGGTAATTACAATGTAATCAATCCTGCGTCCCAGCTATTGCCACAATTCACACTTATTCTTGTAATATATATTGCAAGCACGCGTTTAGACAGAATGGGTTTGTTTAGTAAGCAGTGTGTATCACTCATATGAATCCATTTAACATCACATTAATCTGCGGCCCGAAAAATAGCAGAAGCGATGATTCCGGAAAGAAAGTGATATTGAGCTGGGCTAATCTCGCACGTGTCAAAAACTAACACTATTCTTCAATGAGTTATCGAAATTAAAATGTGCAGTCAAGCTTGTGATGAGTTTCACAGTCCAGGAAAGGGATATTTTACATTGATATTCATCTCTAAACGATATTAATGGCAAGGAAGCCCGTTTTGTAACTTGCTTTTGTAATAGCTTCTATTACACATTTAAAGCCAGTTATAACGCTTGTTAACGCACGGACAATTACGCGACAGTGGAAATTCACATTAACATGAGTTCGGAAGTCGCGAGTTAAGGTGGATTTCCACTGTCGCGTAATTTTCCGTACGTTAACGGGCGTGAGAGATTAAGCATGACGTTTTACGGCAAACGACAAACGCGAGCTTGCGTTTCATTTTGTCGCCATTTAATCTAATTTTTAGATAAATCTCTCAGAAAAATAGCCAAAAAAATTGCTCGTTCACAACAAACCCAAACCGAAATCTTACTTCCGCTTACAAACACCTAACGGCAAACAGCAGAAGTTGAATTTTTGCCGTTCGCGGGAAAAACGAACAAACATCATGCTGGCTTTACGTGCGTAAAATAAAAAAAAAAGAAATGTATGGACGCCTCGCGTCTGCGGAAAAAGTTAAATGTGGTTTGACTTTTTCCGCAGACGCGAGACGTTCATACGTTTCTTCTTTTCAATTTTACGTACGTAAAGCTAGTTAAATCTGGTTAAATTTACACCCGTTAACGTACGGAAAATTACGCGACAGTGTAAATCCACCGTATGGCTGACGCAAAATGCCGGGCTTAACTGCAGAATACCCCGCCACTCGAGGTAAATTCCAAACAATTAATTCAAATAAGAATTAAATTCATTCAAAGATAAATGAATTCAAAGCGGCGCAGCAATTTTATATGCTGGCTACGCGGTACGACGAACACCGAGAGAGAGAGAGTATAATTGATCTATAAGGCAGAAGAAGGATGCAAGGGCAAAGAAGAGAGCAATTTTGCCTTCAAAAGAGAGTGAAAGAAAGAGTGTAAGCTTCAAAGTAACGAAGAGCTTAAGCTTGAAAGTAACGAAGAGTGTAAGCTTCGAAGAAAGAAGGAAATAATTCAAAACAGAGATTATGTTCTTAAATCAAGACTTAATCTCCCTAAATACCAATAGAATTTAGCATCACTTCCACTCTTCACTTCACTCCGTATTTCAAATTCTATCACCTTCAAATTATACCTATGAATTTTAAAATCCTTATTATCTAATTTCAAATTCCTAATTTTACTTTCCGCTTTCTAAAAAACCAAATCATTCATTTGATTAAAGAAGACATTAACCTTATTAGAAGACGGATCGATTACATTACTATGGACATATTTTTTACTAGTAGCGTCTCCATCTTGAGTAGGTTCTTTCAAATTCACAATTTTATTCCCCCCATATCCAAATCAGCTTTCATTGAATTTCTTCCATCAGTCTGAATGACATCATTAATGACAGTTGCTATTATACCATTCAATGCTACATCCATTCTTTTAATTTGTGGTGAATTTAAAATACTCTTATTATTCATATCCAAATTACCAGTCATCTTATCAGACCCATCTTTTTTCAAATAATTAGTATCCACATATTTTTTAGTAGCGGCGTCATTATATCCCATATTAAAACTTGCCAATGCCACTTTTGAACCATTTACTCTAAACAAATTTGTAGCCCTGTCATTAAGGTATTCTTTGGTAATAACATCTTTTGCATCGACATTATCTGCCGAATCAAAATCTAAACTAACATTGGTAATTTTATAAGTATTCATATCTATATCACCTTTCATTTTCTTAGAACCGTCTAAATCCAAGAAATTATCCTTAATATATTTCTTAGGCACTAATGACTCGTCATCAAAATTTGAAGAAGAATATTCTTCTGAATTAATAATATTCTTACCTATCAAGTCAAAAGAATTTCCATCAAAAGAACGAAGAAAATGTAAATTCAGATATTCTTTATTTACTACTGATTTCTGATCTTTCACATAATCATTATAATCTCCATCTTGAGGAGTATCAGGATTATTTAGAAGACCGAATATTTTATGATCTTCTAAATCTATGTCACCTTTTCTGAAAATATCTTTTGTGAGTTTATCCAATTGATGTTTTGTCACAACATCTTGCGGATTTACTCCTTCTCCTACTCTCGTCAGTCTCTTATTCTTAATACCATAATTTCCATCTTTATCTACATCAAAGCCAAAACCAGGAGGACCTCTTTCTCCTTCTTTACATTCTTGTTGATTTTCTATAGGTTCATCATTTATGATTCCCATTATATATTAATTCCCTAGAGAATTATATTTTTATATTTTAAAATATAATTCTTTGTCAAAAATATAATAACCAAATTATTTATATAAAAATTACATTACAAACATTTTGTGTTTAAGAAAAATACCGAATTATAAATTCTGCATTCTCTAAAGAATCGTTCTTAGAGAGATGACTTAAGATGTCATAAAATCTTTTACCTCTCGAAGACTCATTTATGTAAAAGAGGCAAAAATAACCGCACAAGAGGCTGCGCATGTGTTGTTACTTAGATGAATTAAAAATGTAATTTTATTTTAGTTTCTTTGATATTTGAATTACTTCTTGGGGTGGATTTAAACCAAAAGAGTCAAAATATTCTATTCTTTTTTTTTTTTTATATATTCATAACAACCCAATGAGTTCCTTCTCCTATAGAATCGTCGAGATTTATAATATAAAATCCATAATTTTTTTTGTTATATTGTCTCTGGAAAATACCTCTCTAAAATTCTTTATTTTCATATATCCAATCCATTCTTGTAAATCTAAATTAGATAAAGGCTTATTACCAAATTTTGGTTTTATAGAATTGCTCCTAGAAGTGGAATTGAATTGAAAAGGGAATTTTTTTCCCAGAATCAGTCCTTTGTCTTTTTTTCTTTGCCCCACTCCCCTCTCATGATCCTAAAAAAGGAGATGGTCTATAAGGTATGAATTGATTCTGTAATCCTCTTCCTGTCAGAGCATTCAGAAGAAGAGGAACTCCAATAGAAGCTAAAAGAGTACCTAAAAATCCACCTCTTTGACATTTAGTCGGTTGAATGACTAATTGTTCTCCTGTGTGAAGAGCAGCTAATATTTGCTCGTTTTTGTGACTTAGTAAGAAGATTTTTATGCTTAATTAACTGATCAATTTTATTTTGTGAAATCAAAAATCCACCTCTTTGATTAGGTGGTGGTCGATTTTGTAATCCTTGACCAAATATCTTATCTATACCCAAAGATCCCAAAGCTTGATGAGCTCCTGTAGCTAGAGCTGGTACAGCCTTCGAAACCCATAGCCATAGGAAGGCCTTTAGTCGTAACACCACTAAGTAAAGATGACCATAGAGATCCACCTTTTTTTATGACTCTTCTAATTTGACTCTTAGAAATTTTCAGATCTACTCCTTTCTTCTGTTGTTGGACTTTTCTAATTTTATGAATTTGCGTCTTAGTCAGAAATACTTCGTCATTTCCTGAAAGTTCATTCCTATTCAGTCTGAGAGTTATAGCAGAATTATTTCTATAAGCCCTTGCTAATTTTTCTTTCTGTCCAGAACTTAGATTTATTCCGTGAGGATGATATGTCATTTATATTATTAACTTATACAAAAATTATATCTCTTACGCTCTTAGCATAACTTTCCAGAAGAGGTTGTAACTTCTATTTCCTCTTCATGCAGAATTAAAGCATACCAAGAGAAAGTAGCATTAGGAGCTCCAGAGAGATCATAACGAAAACTTAATTTCGTCACTCCACTCTTTATCTCTGATTCTTGATTTCTCAGATCGAAATAGAGTAAGCCAAACATATTTTGAAAATCACCGATGTCTATAGAACCTCCTGTGAGATAATCATTGAATGATTTATTGTATTGAAGAAGTGTTCTATAAGTTTTAGCTTTCTCATCTGTTGGATTCATTTGTTCTTGTGGATAGAAGATTCCATTATTTAGTTGTAGTTGTGCCATTGTAATAGTTCTACCATTGGCGATATTATAAGTATTAAAAAGAAATGGATCATGTTCTTGAGCAGGATTTGCAACTGTACCAAATTTTGAATCATTTAAGGCCCAAATAAATACATGTCTGGGTTTTCTTATAGCTGAGGAAATTTTGAAAGTTCCTTGTCTTTGTTGAGTAGAAGGAGAAACTTCAATTCTCTCTTTGAGATAAGTCCATTTCTGTGGTTGGATATATTTAGAGATGTACAGTTGCTCTCCTTGACCATTGATCTTGGGAACCCATAATTTCATTTTTCGAATTACCAATCTTCCGTCATCAACAGCTGCTGCTCTGTGAATGACAGTTGCGCCACTCTCGAGAGTTATATCTAGAGCGAATTTTCCATTTCGACATATTTTCCTCTCAAAAGCACCAAAAAATCCATAACGATTTAGAGGAATAATTACATTGACTGTCGTGACTCGATCATCAGCAGGTGCTTGAATATCAACTTTTCTCTTTGAAAACCCTTGATTGTAAGTAGCTTAAGCTTCACGACTTTCAGCTGCTCCTTTATTTGTATCCAAATAGTGAAATGAAGTTCTTCCTGTCTTAGAGGCATATTCTGAAGAATAATCAAGCACATTTTCAACATTTATAGCATGATTAATATTTGGGCTGTCATTGACATTTACACCATTGAAATGTCCTTTCAATTGAGAGATAAAAGAATGAGAACCATTCACTGTCGCGACTTCATCAGCCGCAACATATGAAGCTCCATCAGCAAGTTTATTAACACTGAAATCAATTTCTATATAAGCATTATACCAATCAAAAGGAGATGCTTCTCCAGAATTATCTAAAACAAATCTGAATCCCGTCTTTCTTTGCGATGTGCCATCGGCAGGTAGGACTGTCGGATTTTTTAAGTCGTAACTTACGTATTCATATCTTTCAACATAAGCAGATGAGCTAAAATTTTCCATTATATATTATTGTCTTAGACAAAAAGCGAAGCTTTTCTCTTACATATCTATTAATTCATAAAATTCTCTTGATATAGACCCTTTTCATAAATGGCTGCCAATTATAAATTCTTTTGTAAGTATTAAAATTAGCCTGACTAACCTCGTTTTTGAGTTGAAAATTCAAAAAAATTTTTACTCCCAAACGAGTTTAGTGAGGCTAATTTGAATGCATACAAAAGAATTTTTAATTGGCAGCCATTTATGAAAAGGGTCTATAGAAGATTGTGGATTTTTTGGTTCTTCTTTCTTTTCAAAACTTTTTAAAATATCCATTATTTTCTCTCCTCTCTCTTCTCTGAGGGAAGGAACTTCATCTTGAACTTTCTTTTTCTTAAAGAATTTATCATGTAATTTCTCGACAGCTTTTCTTGTAATTTCTCAGCTCCTTTCTTAGCAAAAGTTTCTGCTGCTTTTGTTGCTAACGATTTTGCTGTCTTAGATGTTACTTTTTTCATAATCTTAGATCCCAAAGAAGACAAAGATGAGAAAATACCTTCACCTTCTTGATCTACGAAATAATATTCTAATTCTCCATCTTCATTTCTTTTTCTTCTTATATCTGACATTATATATAATTGAATTATACAATTCTATCAACTTATTTCAGAAGAAGATTTATACTCATAGGAATTCCATTAAGATCTACTGGTCTATCCAGGACATCTGTTATATACATTCTGCTCTCTTTTATGATATTTGAATTTATTTTTGAATATACAGCTCTTTTAGGTTCTATATGAAAGGGATAAGAGAGAGGAAGATTATCTACAGAAAATTGATAGAGTACGTCAGAATTCTTACCTGATACCAAAGATTCAGAAAGAAGAGAACATCTCAGCATAAGACTATCCACAGAATTTGTGATGTCAGGTAATTTTGTTGAATAAGATGTTCTCACTATTTTCATAGGTTCAAATCCAATAATATGTCCAAAATTTGAATTTTCTAGATCGAGTTGACAATTGTTCTTTAATTCTATATAAACTTTAAAAATAGAAGAAGTGTAAGAAAGAGATATTCCTATAACTTCATCAGTCTTTCCTGGAACTTTCTCTGATAATTGATCTCCATTATTCTTAATTATCCTTTGAATATATTGATTGATGTCTCTATAAGAATAATTACCAGAAGGAAATATGATATCTTTCCAACTTGTTCCTCCATCTTTTGAATAACGAATTTTGTTGTTATTATATGAAGGAGAAATATTGTACCATGAATAAGACATATTCAGAGTATTTAGAGCAAGATAATAATTTTTATTTGGATATAATTTCAGAGAAGAAGAAAATTGTATTGTGAAGTCATGACTCTTAGATTTTTTTACACCATCTGTTGAATTCAGAATGATAGGTATTTCCATAATTATATCTCAGATTAAATGACTCTTCACGTATTTATCATATTGTTCTTTTGTAATTTCGCCTATTTTATGTAATTCGTCAAGAATTTGCCAAGCTTCATTTCTGATCTGGAGATTATTATTTCCAGCTCTTCTAGTTCCTGTTATAAGTCTAAGTCTTTTAATAAGTTCTTGTGGTGAAGAATAATAAAAAATATTGCCACCTAAGAGTTTAGATTTTCCAGAAGAACGATGAATGGGTAAATTAGAGAGTAAATTAAGGTCATTGAAAATTTGTAAAGCTTTGGAAGTGTAGTTTTTCTTGGGATTTAATCTTTTAGTGATCAGATCTATTAAAGATTTATCCACAGAATTCTTTTTTTTTTTTTCGTCTTTATGAGCTTCAATGACCATTTCATTCATAAGACGAGGAACATTGATCATAAGACCGCCATATTGATTTTTATGTATTTTATAAGCATTTCTCTTTTTCTGCTTATATTTTCGCATTCCTTGACCTGACATTAGTTTCGATAGCTAGTTTTATAGAATTATTATAGTTTTTTCAGAGTTGAAATAACATTCTCTAAAAAATCTATAAATTTTAAATCTTTATCAGTTTTTTCTTTTATATTAATACATGATCTTCTTTTTTCCGTTTAAGGACAATATTTGTTTGGTTTTCCCTTTTTCAATTGTTATTAAATCTTCTTCACTCATCTTTAATAAATCATTTGGTCTTGGTAATTGAAGATGTTTTTCAAGGTTTTCAAAATCTTTTTCTGTATATTTTTTTTTTTCAAAATCATACATAAGTAAATTTTTTTCTTTGTCAACATCTTCTAGGGGAAGAGGAACAGAAGAGAAGGGTAATTCATTCATATTGTTTAATCTTTCCTCTTCTTTCAAAATTTCTCTTACGTCATCTTTATTTTCTTTCAATTGATTAATGATAGCAACTTGTTTGTCTCTGATTTTTTGAGAATCACTTTGTAATTGTTTTATCAATTTATTCAGTTGCTCATCTTGACTTGTGATAATAGGTTTGAATAGTTGAGAGTAATCATATTGTCTATCGTCTCTTAAATTTCTCTCTTGAGAAATAACTTCAGCAACTACTTTCTTCATTTTCTTCGCTTCGAATCTCTTCTCATCATTTTTCTTATATTCACTCAAGTCCATAATATAAGAGAAGATAAATGCCATTAATCATTTATTTTTATTAATAAATGGTAAAAGTATCTTAATTATTCTGATAAATAGCTAATTACACTTATCTTTGTCAGAGAATATAATATAGATGAAACTCATAAATTACGATAAGAAAGGAAAAATTAAAGACAGAAGAAGAGAAGATTTTGTGCCCGAAGAGTTTCGTATGATCATTGTCGGAAAGCGTATTTGTGGTAAGACTAATACTCTAATGAATATGCTCCTTCGTCTTTTGTATTATGACAAAATCTATCTTTATACAAATAATCATAAACAAGAAAAATATGTCTATCTAAAGAAGATAATGGATGATATTTCTGAGAAAGTTAAGTATCCTGTCTTAGAAATAAAGAAAGCAGATAAAATTATGAATACCTCAGAATATCCAAAAGAGAATAGGAAGATAGTTATTTTCGATGACCTCATAAATTATTTTAAAGAACAAGATAAAATTGCTAATCATTTTTCTGATGGAAGACATCAAAATATTTCTACTTGTTATTTAAGTCAGAGATATCATGACTTAGATCCTAAAATTAGGAATAAGTGTTCTCATATGATTCTCTTCCAACCTCATTCTAAGACTCACATGAATTTAATTTCTAGAGAAAATTTTATTGAGCCACATTTCTTTGATAAATTAGTCAAATGCGATTTCTTATTTGCAAATAAAGATAAAAAGGAAGTAAAAACAATTTTGATGAGTCTTTTTAAAAAACAAGAATTGTGTTTTGTCTATTCAATTAATATATAGAATGGTTAAATCATATTGTGTTAAGCACAGAAAAGAAACAGAATGTAGAACAATCGGGCTATAAGACAGCCAAGAATGGAAGATTGATGTTTTTTTGTACTTGTGCAGAATGTGGAATTACAAAAACTAAATTTGTCAAGTCAGAAAACTAAATAAGCCCCCTCAAGAAGGGGGCAATGTCGGCTCTGTTGGAGAAGAATTATTTAAAGGCGGAGTGAAAATGGCTGCAGTTTTAGGAAGACAAGGACTAAGTAAATTAGTCAAGTCGGATTTCGCTAAGAATAAAATAAAAGGAGTAGCTCACAAATATTTAGATGATGCTCTTGATTCTTTCACTCAGGATTTGTCACGAAAAATTTCAGGTCAAGGTATAGACATTCATAAAATGATAGGCAAATTACCAAGACCGAGAGGTGGATGGCCTCGTTCTAAATATAAATACATGGGTCCTTATAATCCTCTTTAGAAACAACTAAGGTATGATCCAGAAACAGGAGAAGTCTTAGAATGGTATGTTAAGCCATATAATAAAGTAGATGAGATTGCAGGTCATCATGACATTTGTTATGACACGAAAAAGAGTAAGAATGAATGCAATCAGAAAATGGTTAGAGAATTGGATAATATCCCTTATGGTGAAATGCCGAAATGGGGACAGACTGCTCGCTTTCTTATAAATGCAAAAAAGAAATTAGGTCTTGGAATAAAAAACTAAAGAAGCCGTCGAGTTGGCAAGAAGAATTAGCTAAAGAATTACGTAAGCCTTTAAAGAAGAAATTTACTCGGCGGCGTGTAATTATCAATTCTATAGATGAGATATGGGCTGCAGATTTAGTTGAAATGCAAAAATTCTCGAAGTGGAATAAAGGAATTAGGTATTTATTGATGGTTATAGACATCTTTAGTAAATATGGCTGGATTAAACCTTTGAAAGATAAGAAAGGAGAAAGTGTGACTAGAGCATTCAAAGAAATATTCTCTGAGGGAAGGAAACCAAAATTCTTATGGACTGATAAAGGAAAAGAATTCTATAATCAAGATTTAAAGAAATTACTTAATGAAGAGAAGAGTAGTGTTGTTGAAAGATGGAATAGAACTATGAAAGAGAAGACGTGGAAACAATTTTCTACACAGAATCGTACAAAGTATTTAGACATTCTACCGAAACTCTTAAGAGAGTATAATAACACTCCAAATTCATCTCTCAGAATGAAACCCACGGATGCCTCTAAGAAGGAAAATGAAGGGATTGTCTATTTCAATCTTTTCAGAGGAAGAGAGAGATATCTCTCTCCTAAATTCTAATTGGGTGATAAAGTCATAATAAGTAGATACAAAAGGAAAGTATTTGACAAAGGATATACTCCTAATTGGAACGAAGAAATATTTATAATTTCTGGGATAAATCCTACCAATCCTATTACTTATAGAGTGAAAGATATGAGGTCAAAAGAAATCAATGGATCTTTCTATGAAGAAGAATTACAAAAAACTCGTCAAGATGTCTTCAGAATTGATAAAGTCATTAGAAGAGATAAAAAGAAGAAAAAGCTTTAGTATCATGGTCTGGATATCCAAAAGAATTTAATTCATGCATATCTCTCAAAGATCTTGAGAAAATTTGAAATCTGTATTTATCTAATTGGATTATATGGATAAAAGGACTTTACAAAAACTTTCGCGAGATGAATTGATAGAAAGAATAATAGAATGTTAAAGAGAATTAAATTAAAGAAATTTTTTACCTTCTAGAAATAGAGTCAAAGAAATGGTACGAGATTATGAATCTAAATATATTAGACAAGACTCTCTGGCCAGTAAAAAAAATAATGAGATTATTCATAGAGAAAAAGCAATGCGTGGCTTTATAAAGACCTATGAAATCATATATCATATGAGAAATAATAATTTTCCTCTTGAAAGATTAAATCAAACTCTTCCTCTCATCAGAGATCAACTTCTCAAAGATTTAGCTCTCTTCAAGAATATCAAATTTTCTGTCACACTTCATGTCATCTTTAAAAAAGACAAATTCATAGACAATAGATTCGAGAAAGAAGAAAAAGATGGCTACTTCAATCCGAAGACACAACTTCTAATTAATTCTCAAGCAATAGACGATAAAATTAGAAAAATAAATAATAATCTGAGTAATCAAATTTGTAATTGGATTTCTGATGGAAGTAATTGGGTAATTAAAGATATCAAATCACAATTTCTGAATGTTGTTAAGAGTAAACCTCTAAGAAATTCTATGAAAGGATTAATTAATATAAAGAATGAAGATTATTTCTGTTTTTTTTATTGCCATTTATATCACATAGATATTTTTCAAACAATCCACACGATCCAAAAAAATATCCTGATCTTCTAAATTCTTTGGATTATGAAAATGTCAAATTTCCTGTAGAAATTAAAGATATTTCTCTCATAGATTCCTCTCTTTCAAGGTCCCAAATTCTTCAATTCTCTTTCACCTGAAATTTCGGGCACTTCATCACTGGCATCTTTCAAAAAAAAGCATATATTATTGATATTAACTCTGTTTTCAAATAAGGCTTGTCATAAATTATCTAATATCAGTCATCTCGTGTTTATTGTGAGGGAACTTAAGCTTACAAGACCCGTGGTTTTTTATTAGGTTCCCTCGCCATTTTGCTTTCCACCTTAACATATTATACTGTAGTTTTGTATTTTCATCGTTATCTGTATATTGAGTTGTTTTTATTTATTAATCATTGTATTATAATTCTATTTTTGGCAAATCAAAATAAATAAATAAATAAATAAATGTATTTATATATTCTTATGAAGACGAAGAATTTTTTCCAATGTATATACCCAAGACAAAATACAAAGATCGTATGCCTCTTCTTCTAATCACAGAAGAAGAGAAATCACATTATATTTATATAAAAAATTAAATTCACTCTTATATAATCATGCAAAAAATAAAAATAAAAAATTATTTTGTGAATATTGTCTGGACTGTTTTTATACATTCGATAAATTAAAAGAACATAAAAATGAGTGTCTTGAAATTTACAAAGATCAAAAAATTATTATGCCAAAAAATAAATAATTTATATAATTCAAAGAGAAATACAAAGAATTACCCATACCATAAAAAGCGGAATTACCCATACCCATACCTCTTAAAAAAGACAAAGATATCACGACTCATGAATGTTGTTCTTATGCTTACAAGTTAGTTTGCTTTTTTTTTTGAAATCAATTCTTAGAGAAAAAGAGTTTGTGAGAGAAATGATCAAAGAACATTTTTCCAGAGAAATGAAAATGACTCCCGAAGATATTTATTCTTTTACGAGAGAAGATCATTGTCATCTATGTCGTAAGAAATACAAAGAAGGAGAAATTAGAGGAAGAGATCATGATCACATCACAGGTTTTTATAGAGGATCAGCACATCAGCCATGTAATTTCAATTATCGAATTTCTAATAAATTACCAGTCATTTTTCATAATTTGAAAAATTACGATTCTCACTTCCTTATGCAAGAAATTGGTAACTTCAAAAAAGAAATTAAAATAATTCCACATTCAATGGAAAAATATTTGTCTTTTACTTTCGATGAGAATATTGTCTTTCTAGACTCCTATCAATTTCTGAAATCATCTCTTTCAGATCTAATTGAAATTCTTCCTCTTTCAAAATTTATATTTTCTAGAGAAAGATACAAAGACAAATTAGAATTGATAAAGAGAAAAGGTGTTTATCCTTATGAATATATGAATTCATCTTCTAAATTCTTAGAAAATAAATTACCAAAGAGAAATGAATTTTACAATTATTTGAAAAAAGAAGAACTGAAAGATGAAGATTATTTACATGCTCAGAAAATTTGGACAGAATTTGGAATTTCTAATTTAGGAGAATATCACGATTTGTATTTAAAGAGTGACGTAATATTTCTCTCGGACATTTCCAAATATTTTCGGAAAATATCTTTGGAGTATTATAAATTGGATCCTCTTCATTTTCTGACTTTGCTCTTTCTTGGACTGCTATGCTTAGAATGACAAGAGTCCATATAGAATTGATGTCTTCTCTTAGAATGTATAAATTTGTTTCGAAAGGCATGAGAGGAGGTGTTAGTCATATATCACAGAGATATTCAAGGGCAAATAATAAATTAATGACTAATTATAAGAAAGATGAAAATTCAAATTACATCATTTATTTAGATGCAAATAATCTTTATGGCTGGGCAATGTCACAAAAATTACCTCTAGGAAAATTCCGTTGGATAAATCCAAAGAGTAATTTGGAAGAATTATTTAGGACTAAGAGAAGAGGGTATTTTTTAGAAGTTGATTTAGAATATCCAAAGAAACTTCATAATTTACATAATGATTATTCTTTAGCTCCTGAGAACTTGAGAATTAGTGAGGAAATGATTTCACCTTATAATAAAGAACTACTCTTTACGTTCAATGAAAAATTTTATTCTTCTGAAAAAGAAGTTGCAAATCTCTTCTCTAAGAAAAATTACATTTTACATTAAAAATTACATTTTACATTATCGTAATTTGAAATTATATTTAGAATTAGGAATGAAATTAAAGAAAGTTCATAGAATTCTGCAATTTAAAGAAAAGGCATTTCTAAAAAAGTATATTGCCTTTAATACTAAGAAGAGAAAAGAGAGTGAAAGTGAATTTGATAAGGAATTATTTAAGCTAGCCAATAATTCCATTTATGGTAAAACAATTGAAAATTTAAGAAAGAGAATGAATGTTAAATTGACAACTAATGAACGAAAATTATTTAAGTGGGTAAGTAAGACAGATTTTATTTCTTCTAAAATATTTTCAGAAAATTTAGTTGCCATACGTAGAAAGAAGAAAAGACTATTCTTGAACAAGCCATATTTTGTTGGATTTTGTTGGATTTTGTCATTGGTAAGATGAAAGATCAAACTGCTGGAATACCCATCAGAGAATTCATTGGTCTCAAGTCACAAATGTACTCATTTCTCTTAGACAATTCTGAAGAAATAAAAAAGCCAAAGATATAGCTAAGAGTGTCATAGAAAAAGAAATTAGTCAAGATATTTTCAGAGACGTATTATTAATGAAAGAACAATTATCTCATAAAATTAATTTGATAAAGATAAAGAATCATGAGATATTAAGTCTTCAATTGAACAAGATGTCATTGAATTCTTATGATGATAAGAGATACATTCTCAAAGATGGTATTAGAACTCTAGCTTATGGTAATAAAAAAAAAATTATCTGTTCCTAATATATGGATACTAAATCGAAGTTCGTTTCTTTTTCGGAAGATTTCTTCGATGAAGAGATGCCTTTAGAAAAAAGAGTGTATCCTAAGGAGAAATTCCCGACAGATGAAGATTTATTAGTTCTTCAAAATAATTATAAAATTGACAATAAAAGACCTTATGAAAAAATATTTTGCTATATTATAATAATTTTGATTTGTCTTTTAGTGAGACAAGGTATTTGGTCGATATTCGGAATAACTTAAGATTTAGGTTTCAAGAAAAAGAAACTATGAAGAAACTCCTAATATTTCTAGATAAAAAAATATTGTAATTAAAGTATCACATTTTTTGTGTAAGGCGGCTTACTTTCACTTTGTAAAATAAAATAAAATATTTAATAATTTACAAATTTATTTATTTGAGAAGAATTCTTATTGATTTATAAGGGAAAATCTTTTTCCGAAACCGTTCGTATTTTTGCGTAGGTTCTTAGTGAGATAGAGAGTGAAGAGATACTTCTCATCTCTCTCGAGAGATTCTAGTATTTTATAAAAGAGTATATCTTAATAAAACGACGTCTCTTTGGATAATACTTATTAAAATTATTTTCAACAATATTTAAAAGATGAAAGAAGAGGTCGAAAATTGGAGATGGAATGTAAGTATGAGTTTTTTGTAATTTATCAATGAAGATGGAACGAATGTATTGTTTTCTATAATATTTTGACTTCCTCTTGCGTTTTGAGAGCACATTTATTTCCTCTGAATATTTATTCACAAATTCATAATCGATAATTTGTCCACATTTCTGACATAAGTATCGAAAGAAAGACTTATATCCATTTCAGTACAACATTTGTAATTCTCACTCTTTTCTTCTTTTTCAGAAAAATATTTTTCGAGAAGCTGATCTAATTTCTCACTATAGTCCATAATTATAATTATGAATTGTTTTTAAATGAAATTATAACTAAATCGATAATTTATTTAATTATATAAAGAGAAATGAAAGAAGAAGATATCATATAGAAGAAAATAATATATAAATTTTACAAGACATATAATTAGTAGTAAATTATATGAATTTGATTTCTTTGAAATATGAATTTTATAAAAAAATTAAAATTTAATAATTGACTTTCACAAAATCAGGAAGCTTAGAAATCTCATCTTCAGGAAGAAATTCATAATGACCAATTCCATCTTCTTCAAATTCCCACCTCTCCCATCTAATTTCATTTTTATTCCAATCAATTATTTTTGTCAAATGATTTTTATTTAAATATCTATTAATTCGCTTCTTACGTTTCAATCTATTATTCCATTCTTCACGAGTAAATTTAGAAAGGTATCTATCTTGATGCTCTCTCCTTTTTTCTGGTGTGAGAGAAGAAGAGTATATCTTAATATATTCAGGATTATTATCTCGAAACTTCTCATTTAGTTCTCGAACTTCCTTTCTTCATCAGAAGAATACTTCTTTGGCCTTCCTCTTGGCCTTTTATCTGGAGTAAGAGTAATAGTCTCGACTCTGATATCCTCATCTTCATTCTTGGGTATGAGAATTTTCCGAATCTCAGTTATTCCTTCCATGTTATACTAGTGCCTCTATTTTTTAAGCCATTTTATTTTTAAGTTAAGTTTCTAAAATAGCATAAAAATCTATTTTAGAAAGAGAAGAAGACAAGAAGAGTGTTCAAAATAAAAAACATCAATTTCAAAAATGATCTATAATTATGCACAAAAATTACTCTTTAAAAATTGTTAGTTTTTGCATTTTTCAAAAATTAGAAATATTTTGGGTACTCTTTCATAAGTTTGTGCATCTCATCAGAAATTGTTTTTTTTTTATTTCATTTATATACCCAGTCTTAGAGAGTGAACCGTTGTCAAATCTTCTATCAATAATGGGTTTTATATTCCTTTTAAATATTTGAAGTTTTTGCTCTCTTTCTTCATTTAATTTACCAGATTTCTTCTGATCTAATTTCTTAACTTGTTCTAAAAGAGAGTAGAACTCTTTTTGAAAGAACTGAGGCAAGAATTGGGTGATTTTATCCTTGATTCTCTTTATCTCTAAATTATGATATATTTTATTGTGATCAAGTCTAATATTCCCCTTCTCTTTCTTTTTGACATAAAGAACAATAGAAATCGGTGTCTCCTTTTAGGTACTTGTCCTTACTCTCTTTGACTTCCTTTTCATGAAATCTTGTATACTTCTTCTTACTCTTTCTAATGGCATCTTCTTTTTCCTCCTCTGTCTGATAGAGACGAGGTCGTCCCATTTTTTTTTTTTTCCCCAGAAATAGAAGCGCGGTATTTTTTCTTTGATTCATTTCTTGCTTTCCGTTTTTCTTCTTCAGAAAGATGCTTTTTAGGCCTACCTCTTTTACTCAGAGTTTCTTCATTATTTTCTAGAACAGAAGAAAGAGCAGTGAGATGTTTATATGTCTTGCTCGAGAATCTCTTCGAAATTGTTTATTACATTTTTCGCATATAATTTTATCTTAAGGATTACCAAAACCAATTTGATACATTTCTTATATATTACTAGGTAAAATAATTTTTAAGCCATATGTCTTCTCCCAAAAATAACCATTTCACCTTTTCAGAGAAAAAAGAAAGAAAGAAAGAAGAAGAGATATAAAGACAGAAGTAACATATAATATTATTTCCCCCTATAAATATGCACAAAATTAAAGAACAAAAATTGTTAGAAATGTAATTTTCCATAAAATTACCTAATTTATTGTGAACATACTTTCTTTCAATTACCTATTTATTATAGACAAAACAAGAAAATGAAGAGATAATTCCATTTAAGGTCATAAATGGCATCATAAATGACTCTAACTACAATTACCTAATTTATCTTTCTGTCATCTTATAAAATTATTACTCTATTATATTATTATTATATATTTATTTTTTTTTATTAGAGAAAGTTTTATATATAATTTACGATGATAACAGAAAGTATGTTCACATTAAATTAGGTAATTGTAGTTACAGTCATTTATGAACTATTCTATGCTCTTAGACAGCTCTCTGAGGCCATCATCTTAAATTACCTAATTTATTGTGGACATACTTTTTATCTTTGGGTACAGAAAATAGGTAATTTTATTACTTTCAGAGAAAGAAGATATAGTCTTTCCTCTTTTTTATATAATTATTCATATTATTTATAATTTTATAATATCATTTATAGAGAAAGAGGAAAGAGGAAAGGCACTTTCGAAGATTATGAATAAATACTTAAGATCAGGCTCATTTTTTTGTCTTTATAACAAAGAATAACTCTTCTTTTTTTTCATTCTAGAAAATTGCTCAGTTTTCGATGAAATATATTTTTATAAAATTATCTCATTTTTCTAGAATGACAAATTCTTTTAATAAAAAGAGATATCTCTTCACTTTTTATCATTTTATAAAAATAGAGTAAATTTTTACTATATACCAGTTAGTAATAAATTGGGTAATAGAGAAGAAAATAAGATGGAATGAGTAGTTACTAATATGAGGGCACTCCATAAGAAGCTATGGATTTTGCGTCCTGTTCTATTATTCACTTCTTTCTTTGAAGCTTACACTCACTTTCAAGCTTACGCTCTTCGTTACTTTGAAGCTTACACTCTTTCTTTCACTCTCTTTTGAAGGCAAAATTGCTCTCTTCTTTTCTCTTGCATCCTTCTTCTGCCTTATAGATCAATTCTCTGTGAATTATAAGCCGTAGGCTCGTATCACATTTTAATTGTTTTTTAAGTCAGGGTCCAAAAGCCCGTTCCCTCATATTAGTAACTACTTAAAGCTTGATACCAATTACATTCAATATGGCGGCCAATAGTGGAGACGTTATTTACAGAGCCGGCGAAGTAAGAAATAATAGCTTTTGTCTTTTTTCACTTTAAGTTTGTTTTAATCTATTTTATTTGTGATGATTGGAGGTAAACTCCTTCAAAACCTGGTACAAAATTGAACAGCTTTTCTTATGCTTTAACAGGGAGCAAACCATCTTTGTCGACAGAACACACTTTTTACCTGATATAAGTTGTATTTAGTTCTTAACTTCGTTGATAAGAACATAACTGAGTTTCAAGTTTTAACGTGCCTGCTTCTGTTTCCAGTGATTACCTGGGTTTACCTTGGTGTAAGAACCTTTGACTTTCTTGCCAAGCGACTAAGCTCAGGATCGATGAAACGACCACCAAAGGATGACAGAGCCCTGGACCCTTAATAATAATAGAATAATAATAGTAATAGAATAAACAAAATGAAAAATAAGTACAATCCAAACAGTTTAAATCTATGTCACAAGCAAAACAAATCCCAGTGGACCAACCAGTCCCAGTGGACCAATAAACATCAAAAAAGGAAACAAACAATAACAAAACTCAGGAAATATAAAGTCAATAGTCCCAGTGGACCAAAAAGTATCAAAAAACCAGACAAAAAATAACAAAACTCAGACTGAAAAATATAAACTCAATAGTCTCAGTGAACCAATAAACATCAAAAATGCAAAGCAAAAATAACAAAACTCAGAAAAAATATATAAACTCAATAACTGGTCCATTGGCGGGAAAGTTAACGACGACAAATTTGGATCTGTGCTCGAAGCAGTCTCCTTTAAGGCTGTCGTTGTGAGAGGACATTTATCAGGATAAAGCGACGGGAAAGAAATGAAGGATGGAGAAATGAAATTTGGATCCGTGCTCGAAGCAGTCTCCTTTATTAAGGCTGTCAGAACAAATGACATTTATCAATGCAGTATAAAGCGACAAGAAAGAAATGTAGTATAGAGAAGGTAAGAAAAATAAATTAAGGCCATTTAAAAAAAATTGATACTATGTTGCCAAGGAAATTAAATAAATTTTATTATTTGCTCATAGTTGGCTATGCGGCGTTGTCTTCTGTTTCCATCATTTTTTTATTCGTTTTCTGTATGTTTTCCATTATAAACAAAGGATAGCTAATGGATATTTCATTTTTGACCGACGTCGAGTCCAGCTTACACCCCGTGTGATTTTTATGATAATTTTACGCGCCACCGAAAGTTGTGTCGTTCAGAAGTTTCTTTTCACCTAGAACGTAAATGCAAATAGTTTTGCCATAACGATGCGAATTTGTTCTGTTCAGGCAGCCTCATTCACAGCTATCCCTAGCTTAAAAAAAGCCCGCTGAACTTGGACAAAGAGACGAACACCAACTACAGTATTTAAGGGACCGTTCATTATTTATGGGAGGGGGGATGGACGAGAAAATGAGGGGACTTGAAATTGTGGCCACTGCAAAACGGGGGTTCCTGAGATAATTCATTTCTCATGGAGTGGGGGGCCTCGAAACCTTGAAATATATGTAAGGGAAAAGACCCTGGGAACGAGGTTGCTCTGGTGCATCAGAAATCACATGTGGAGTTAATAATTTTTTGGCTATTGGGAGACGTGTGCGTGTTCGTCTACCATACAGCAGCTGAACAAGGGAGGCAGTCATGCCCTCAGTAGGTGTGTTGCGCCACTCAAGTAATGCCAGCAGAGGATCACGCTAATCAGCTCGGGCCTTGGTCTGCAATGACTTGCAGGTCTTGCACGGCCATTACCTTGTGGGTGATATATAAGGGCTTGATGTGATGTGGTGAAATTCCCATTCCTTACTGAAGGTCTTGAAATCTTCACTGTTGAAGGGAGGCCCATTGTCACTGATAATTGTAACAGGAATACCATGCCTGGAGAACCATGCCTTTAAAACGGTGATCACCCGGGTGCTGGTGTTGCTACTCATATCTTGCACCTCAAAATAACCAGAGTAGTAATCCACAGCTATCAAAAAAGATTGCCCGTCCAGCACAAATAGATCAACTCCAACTTTCTCCCAAGGCAAATTAGGCACATCATGACACTTTAATGGCTCTTTACATTGTTCGGGCCGATAACGGTTACAGATTCCACACTTCGACAGGCGATCTTTAAGCTGGGCTGTGATTCCAGGCCAATAAACAATGTCACGGGCACGACGAAATGTTCCGTCTATTCCAATATGTGATTCATGCAGGGCATTCTGTAAATGGCACCACAATGCGCTGACCCTTGTATACCAATCCCTCTTCTGTGGTCAGCTCATCACGGCTGTTCCAATACAGCTCAATTACTTGCTTCCGACACCTGTCATATTTGTGTGCTTCAGTCAGGGTCTCTGGCCAACCTTTATGGATAACATCACATAGAATCTGCAATTCTTCATCTTTGGCAGTCTCCTCACGTAGCCTCGTCAGAGGACTAGGGGAGACACTTAGATCCTCATCATGATGTCATAGTTCTGCAGTCAGAGGCGCATGCGTTGGAGGCGTTTTGGCGAAGTGTGGATGGGCTTTCTGAATATTGTTTCTAGTGGCTTATGGTCTGACTGCACAATTATATTGCTCCTTCAAAAGATGTATTGATCAAATTTCTCACACGCATAAACTATGGCAAGCAACTCTTTTTCAATTTGAGCATAGTTTTGCTCAGTTTGGGTCATCACACGAGAGTTGTAAGCCACTGGGCGTTCGTCTTGCAACAAAGCTGCGCCAAGTCCGCTTTGGGAAGCATCACATTGAATGACCACTGGCTTATTCACGTCATAGTAGGCCAGTACATGTGCGGATACAATCATTTCCTTGACACGGGTCACAGCATCAGCATGACCTGGTAACCAACACCACTCAGCATCCTTTTCTGTAATTTTTCTCAGGATCTCTGTTTCTTCAGATAGACGTGGGAGAAATTTTGACAAGTAATTCACCATGCCAAGAAACCTAAGTAAGGACTGAACACCAGTGGGGTCTGGCATGCCCACAATTGCCTCGACCTTTTGTGGGTCTGGTCCGGTGCACTGTTAATGCCGAATGGCATTCGCTTCCAACAGTAACGCCCGAATGGGGTGTTAAATGTGGTGAGTGTACTTGATTCATTGTCAAGTTCAACTTGCCAGAAACCATTACTGGCATCAAAAACACTGAACAGCTTTGCCCCATTTAGTCTCGTTGCAATTTCCTCGATTGTGGGCATCGGGAAATGTTCACGCTTTATGGCAAGGTTCAAGTCCCTGGGATCCAAACAGATGCGTATCTTGGTTTCCCCATCAGCTTCAGTGGATGGCTTGCTCACCACCAGCATTCTTGATACCCAATCAGTCGGGTGGTCGACTTTTTCGATTATGTTGGCAGCTACCATTTCTTCGAGTTTTCTCTCAAATTGCTCAGTTATCACAACAGGTAAACGCCGTGGAGGATGCACCACAGGTCTGATGGACTCATCTGTCACAATGTGATACTGTCCGTCCAACTTTGCAAGGCCTTCAAATACGTCGTTATACTCTTCTAGCAGTGATTCTGTGTCTGTCTTCAGTACACTGATGCGCGGTTCTCGGTCACTGTCAAGAATCTTTATCAAATTCATTTCCAGCATGGTCTGCTTAGACAGTATCGGCTCGTAGCCTTGGCCTCTGTCTACATTGACTTCGATTTTGTGTGCATTTCCTTTGCGGGAGACATAAACTGTTGCTTTGCCCTCAATAGTTTGCTCATCTCCATTAGCTAAGACGAGAACTGACTTGCCACATGCACTGAGAAAATTCAAGTGAAGATCGCCTGTCACCTCCTTATAGACATCCACAGGCAAGAGATTGCATTCAGCCCCAGTGTCATCAAGAAGGCTACATCACAACCTGAAAGGGACGTAGGCCCCTTTGATACATTGAGGGTCACCATCTCACGATCTCCATTTCCAACACCTGTAGCACTTAAATAGAATCGCTCTTGAACAGTAGAGACCTTGCTTTTTGCTGGGCACTTGGCAACAAAATGATTCTTCTTTTTGCAATATGCACATATCTGACCAAAGGCAGGGCAACTGCGCCTTTCGTGGTTCCGACCGCAGAATCTGCAATCTTTGATCCAGCCACTGCTGACTGATGGGACACTTTCTAACGGCGCTTTCTCTTTCACAGCATTCAATCTAGTTTCAGCAGACATAACTTTCATTTGTGCGGCAGTACTTTCCGCAGCACGAGCGATATCTATAGCTTTCTCAAGGGACAATTTCTTCTCTTTGAGCAAATTTTCACGTACCTTTGCATTTTTGGTACCTGTCACCAGTCAATCCCGGAGAAGCTTATCGAGTGTGATTGACTCGAAATCACAATTTGCTGCGATTTGGCGAAGCTCCGTCAAATATTGATCAACAGTTTCCGAGTCCCGCTGATCCCGCGTAAATAAGAGAAAACTTTCGTAATTAGTGTTTTCCCTGGGGATGCAATACTCTTCAAACTTGCTTAAAACCACCGCGATTTTTTGGGCGTCGCCTGGCGAGGTCCATGTGAACGTACGAAACACCTTGTTTGCTTCTTTCCCGATTACTGCCAAGTGTCGCTACTTGACGTGCTTCTTCCTCTTTATCCAGCTTCGCAGCCAGCGTGTAATTATTCCAAGCAGCGACCCAAGCTCGCCAATTAGACGCTGTTGAGCCCTCGTTTAACTCGAGTACGTCTGCGGGAGGTATTTGAAAATTCGCCATTGTTGTCAAACCTGAAACCGAACTTGTCGAAGGAAGCTGTTCGCTGTCGCCGCTTGTTGCACTCATAAATTCGGCGACTTCTGCCTTAAATCTTTCTCTTGATTAGTCTCGTGGATTCGGGAAACTTCTGACACCATGTAACAATATGCGGATAAACAACGGAGTCTGCAGAACACACTGACTTTATTGCACCAAGCAAGAAAGTACATAAACAGAAAACATGGCAGACTTTCTCTGCCCCAGTCACATGACCTACAAGGTGGGAACTGGACTAGTACTTCGTGTAAGCATACTCGTTACAGAGGGAACTTGGGAAGTTCAATTTATCTGCTAAACCGCAGAAACAATGCCGATGTCACGCATTGTGAAAAATCTGAAATTAAAACTGTTCTATTTTCAAAACAAAGCCGTCTACCGAGTTGAAAACAGGCCAGCTAATATATGTTTAAAATGACTTTCACCTGATGAAGATGAAAACTCCAAATTTTGAATTTTAGTTTTTTTTTTCTGACGTCAAGTGAAAACCAAGAATATTATACCAGTTTCAGTTAAATATTTATTTTAAACTGCTGAAATCCAAGATGGCGGACACGATTCACAATGAAGACCATTTTGCTTTGTATTTCAAATAATGTGTTGTATTTTCATTTTTGAAACATCCTTTTATAAGGCATTAAATGTTTTACAGTCCAGTGACTTCAATATTTAGGATATTTAATGAAATAAACGATTTTAAAGAAATTCAAAATGGCGGATCCAAGATGGCGGATCCAAGATGGCGGCCATTTCGAGGAAAGCCGGGATTTATTTCGGCAAGCGAATATCTTCGAGACAGTAATTCACTCAGACCTTGGTTCCAACGTGGAGTTTAATTCCAAGGGCGTAGCGCGAATATAGCCAGAACGTAGTCAGAACATCCAGCTTTGAACAAGCCACCCCAGGACGTTAGGGATTTAACCAAAGAAATAACTGTAATACACTCGAACCGAGTCCCCAGAGCCATCTGCGGTTTCAAAATGGCGTCCGCAGAAATATGTGTCACCATATCAAATATGCGTCACCATATCACAAATGTATGTAAGGCGAGTTTCTTCTACTTACATAATATTAGACGTATTAAGAAGTATTTATCGAGAGACAGCTTAATCACCCTGGTACACGCATTCATCACGAGCAGGTTAGATTACTGCAATGCTTTATTGTATGGCCTTCCCAAAGAGGAAATAGCTAAGTTACAACGCCTGCAAAATGCTGCCGCCAGGTTAATTATGGATATCAGGATATATTCTCATATTACTCCAGTACTCTATGAGTTACACTGGCTGCCAGTACTAGCACGTATACATTTTAAGATTTTATTATTAGCTTTCAAAGCCATTCACGGTCTTGCACCTGTATATATTAGCAATCTTTTAGTTATCAAATGCAAGTCAACGTACAATCTTAGATCTAATTCAGGCATTTTATTAGAGCCACCTAGAGGTAAGATGCTGGCAACCCTGGGTGAACGTACATTTCAAGCGGCTGCCCCGCATCTGTGGAATGAACTCCCATTGCAATTACGCACTATTGGATCTGTAGAAACTTTTAAGAATTCAGACTTTCCTTTTTAGGCAATCTTTTCAATAGTGGTTAAGGTACGAATTTTATTTTATATTGTTAATTTGAACTGTAATATATCATTATATTTGAATTAGTCGTGATTCTAATATTTAGAGACATTAATTGTAAAGCGCTATTGATCTGTCATTGTAAATAGCGTTCTATAAGAAATAAATTATTATTATTATTAAATTATTATTTAGGCGATGAAGCAATTTCATGAAGAATCCACAACTAACCCTTTCCTGATACAGTTGCAAAACCACGATTGGGAATTTAACGTTTACAACATTCGAAACGTTACGTCACAGGTTGCTAACAGTTCTAACAAGGTTAGATTCGGCTTGAGTGCTAATTACAGTTACGATTTTATAGAACTGTTAACGCTTAAGTGAATAACAGCAGGTTAAATTCACAGATTATGGTATTTGAAACTAAGGACTAAGTATTCCCTTCGCTGGTTTTTATGCTTTTATCAGCGACAGGGTTCGAATACCGTCGAAGCCCTGAATTTTTAAATTCGGTAGTCACTTAAAGGGATAGACGAGGAGGCCCTTCTTCCCTCTGAGACATTTCATGTACTCATACACTTAAGGCTGGTTCTCACTAGCGCATAAGCATAAGCACAAGCATAAGTATAAGCAAGTTAGAACACCCGCGACATAAACAGAAGGACATACGCACGCGCAGAATACATTTTTGGACGCAATTCTCGATACCAGGTCTCCTCGATGTTTAAAAACAATATGGCTGACGTCTGCAAATGTCATAGCCTCCGCCATTTTTCTTGTGATACTTTCCGCAGACATCTGGGTCTAAGTGACATGTGATTGGTTGAAAGGCTTTAGCTTATTTTTTATTTTTTTTTTTATTTTATTAATTTTTATTGATTTGAAGTTACATACATTTTTCCACAAACAAACATAATTCACATTAACAGATAAACACGGTACATCACATATTTACAAACACACCCCAAAATTCCTCTTAACTTTCTTTCTGCTTCTAAATATAATGACTAGTACAGCGCAGCAACAACACGAGATTCTTTATACATCTAGTTGGTTTTATACTTGGCCCATTTCATATTGTGAGCTTTTAGTTTATTATTTGATTTTGCGATCATTGTCTCAAGCTGGTAAATCATTTTAATTTTCGAGTTAAACACTTTAATTGAAGGAAGAGACTTGTTCTGTCGACAAGAATATAAATACTGTTTGGCAATTATTAAAGTATGATTAATAAATAATTCGTCTTCGCATCTTAAAATACCAAACATTATATCTTTGTCAGAAAGGCGTTCCATCTTTACCCCTTGACTATCAAACCATTTTATAACCTCAGCCCAGAAAACCTTAGTATAACGACAACAAATGAAAAAATGCTCCAGGGATTCGTTCATTTCACCACAAAGGGAACACGCCGGAGATGGAATAATACCAATTTTGTTTAAGAATGAATTTGTGACAAGACACCTGTTAAGTAATTTGTATTGGAATTCACGCGATTTTCTGTCCAAGGAAGTACGAAATGGCAAGCTGTAAATCTCTTTCCATTCTAAAACATCATTAACAAAATGGGTATTAAAATTCAGTTGGGCAGTCGGTGGGATGATGATTCTATTTCGAAGTTCTTTATATACGGTCTTTGAAACGATTGTTTCGATTAACACATTTTTGTCGTTGAAACTTAATTTAATTTCATCCTGCAAATTGAAAGGCTCGTCAACTGTAGAAGCAAACGTGTTTAATGATTCACGCCATTCAACTGGTAAGGCATCGATTACAGAGATAAGTCTAAATATATCTAATGGCGAGATGTTTAATTCTCTCAACCTGTGATTACTTTTAACAATGAATTCATTATTGTCGGAGATTAGATCCCCCATTCGAAGAATTCCCTTTTCTGCAAGATTTCTAAAATAAACAGATTTGCCGCCGATACAAATGAATTTATTATTCCACACGATAGCTTTTGAAAGATCTTCTCTTTTTTTATCCTGTACACTCGTGTGGTTTGCTGCCGAACATTTTGCGAACTTTTAAAGCATTCTTCATAAAATGCTGGAAGCTTCACAGGCAGTTTCTTCAAGTCAAAATCGCAACATAGGATAAGTTTCCCACCTACAGGTTCAAGATAGTGCAGTAGGATTTTTTTCCAATTGCTTGGTTGATCACTTGCCAATTTTTTGCAACAAAGGATTCTCTGAGTCTCTATTATAGAATCTAGATGTGGGGCTTTAAGTCCCCCATCTTCAATATCACTAATAAGAGCAGCGCGTTTGATTTTGTCCTTCCCCTTCCAGATAAAATCGAAGATAATTTTGTTTACATCTTTCACAAATTCCCTATCTACTGATATCAAACTCGCGCGATATAGGAAAATAGGAATAATAAAGGTTTTGACAATTTGAATTCTTCCTATAATTGTCAGGTCCCTCCACCTCCAAATTCGTAGTTTTTGTTGAATGGAACTAATTAGATCATCAACATTTAATTTTTGTTTCGTTCGAAGGTCATACGTGAAGTGCACTCCCAGAATTTTAACCACTTTTTTAATTTTTAAGTTGCATGAAACGGAGTTGTCTTGTTCTAGAGTAGAAGAGCAGTTGCCTAATAGCATTATTTCTGATTTATCGTGGTTGATCTTCAGGCCTGAACAAATTCCGTAATCTTCTATAAGCTTAAGAAAGTTCACAAGCGAAAGATCATCTTTCAAAAAACCAGTTAGGTCATCTGCGAAAAGGCTTAATCTTAGCTCTTCATTGTCTACCTTAATACCACAAATGTCTTTGCTACTACGTACACTAATACAAAGAATTTCTAGCACTATGATGAACAAGTAAGCAGAGAGGGGGTCTCCTTGTCTCACTCCCCTTTCAACTGCAAAGGGCTGAGTAGAAAAACCATTGTTTATGACACAACTTGAGATATTGTTGTAGAATGTATGAATCCATTGCAAAAATGATGGACCAAAACCAAAAGAGGTTAGAGCGCGAAATAGAAAATCTCTACTGACAGTATCGAAGGCTTTTCTGAAATCTATACAAATCATTCTCCCCTCAAGATTATACCTTTCTGAGAATTCCATGACGTCTTCTATCGTTCTGCCTGCATCAAAAATAGTTCTTCCCTTAACATATGCACATTGATTATAATGTATGATATTTGGTAAGACACTCTCTAATCTTTTAGCAATAGCTTTTGACCCTATTTTTACGTCCACATTGATAAGTGAGATTGGTCTCCAATTCGATAAATCCCGTTTGTCTTTATCCTTTTTCTCAATTAAGGTAATAATGGCTTCCTTCTGGGAATTTGACAACTCGCCATAATCATAAGAATAGTTTAAACTGTCTACCATCAGATTTCCTAAAGTGTGCCAAAAAGCTCTATAGAATTCAGCCGTTAATCCATAATTACCTGGTGACTTGTTGCTTTTGAATAGCTGAAGACTCTTATAACACTCGTCAACTGTTAATCTTCCATCGCAGATTCGAGCCTCATTATTAGTGAGTTTCGGCATTTCAGAATTATTCAAAAAAGAGTTTAACAAATCTTCTGATGGTGTGAGAGGATCACGTTTAGAAAGATTTGAATAAAAATTTTGTATCTCCTGTAGAATTTTTTTAGGATCTGTAATTAGCACACCTTCATTGTTAAAGACTTTGCGAACAGAGCTTTTAGCTTTTTTGTGCGTTTCCAGGTTTAGAAAATACTTATTGCTTTTTTCGCCTTTCTCGTACCAAGTGGCTTTTGATCGAATAATGGCTCCTTTTGCTATCTGTTCATAAATAGAATCATATTCCATTTTCAACATTTCAAGCTCTTCCTGATTTTCAAAGGTTGGAGACTCATTGCACTTTTCTTCGCAAATCCTTAGAGAGGTCTCAAGATCAGAAATCTTTTTTCTTCTTTTGAGCGCCTTCTCTTTACTATACTTAATTGAAACTTGTCTAATCCTGTACTTGATTAAATCCCATAACAGTCTTTTATCTGTGACTTCAACGAATTCGTTTAACCACATAGGCACACTTTCATTTATCAATGTGACAAAATCGTCATCATCAGTGAGACTAGCATTAAATTTCCAAAAAGAGGGACCATAATCCGGTTTGTCTAAGCTATTAAGATGAAGAAGAATTGCCGAGTGATCAGAGTTGATCGAAGGAATAATATCAGATTTCTCAATATCATCTTGAGAAGAATCGTTGATTAGCCAATAGTCAAGTCTTCGCTGAATGAAAGGATTTTTTTGCCTCCACGTAAAACGTTTACATTCCGGATTTCGAATTCGCCAAATGTCTACTAAATCAAAATCGAGACACAAGTCTTGAATTTGTTTGACAGATTCTTTTCTAAAAGGTTTTCCGCCGGAGCAATCAAGATCAGAGTCCAGTGTGACGTTGAAGTCTCCCCCTACAATTATCCTATGCTCTTTGTTAGCAATGAAATCTTCAATGTTTTTATTTAAATTTTCAAAAAAACGGCATTGGTCTTGAACCTTGTTGGGAGCATAAATATTGACAAACAAAAATAACGAACCTTGTACCTCAGCTTCCATTATAATTGAGCGGCCCTCAGTATCCAAATTATCGGATTTTAGGCTAAAATCAAGGTCACTTCTCACCAAAATCATTACCCCACAACTGTGATTAGAACCATGAGCAAAATGAAGCTTACCTTGCCATTGCGTCTTCCAGATATCTTCAACATCTACGGTGCTGTAGGTTTCTTGAAGGAAAATGATATCGTACTTTCGCTCATTAAGCCAGGTGAAAAGAGCTTTCCTCTTTGTCGGGGAACGAATCCCTCGGACATTAAAAGAAAGTAATTTAAAATTTATGTACTCCTTCTCGAATGGGTCAATTGAAACTAGTTATGCATACAAGTATCTCGCGTTGCAACTGCGCATAAATTAATATTTGGTAACTACAGAGGTCACAAGAGGTTTCTACACAACAACATGGTAAACAAAAGAAGCAACAAATAAGGGACATTACACAACAATGTCTTATACAAAGAAAATAAATGGCAGCTGAGTAATTAGCACCTTAGAGCTGCCTCGGAGAATGGAACAATTATTTGGATTCAAATGATCTTACGCAATCCTCCCGTTACAAAAAAAAAACAACTACAAGATCAACTAAAAATAAAAAGAAATTCAATCTGTAGAGAAACCGTTCCTAAAGAAAAAAAAAAAAAAACTCAGAGTTCAATCTACAGAGGAACAAACTGTCCGTCAATAAACAATTTGTCAGGCTCGGGTTTGCTAAAAAATGCTATCGTTCCTTCTTCCCTTGCTTTCTTTAGCCTTGGCCATTGCTTTTTTCTTCTTTCACTAATTTCCTTGGGGAGATCTGAATAGACCTTTACCTCGGTATCGCTCTCCAGCTCACGCGCTTTTCTAAAAACCAGCTCACGTTCTGGAAACTTTAAGAAACGAACAATAACTGGCCTGGCTTCACCCATCTTCTTCTTGCCAATTCGATGAGCTCTCTGAAATTCAATATTATCTGCGTTTTCCAAATCCAACTCTTCTTTAAGAAAATTACGCATCACTTCAAATGTGTTCTCAGCGGCGGTAGTAGATTCGGGTATTCCAAAGAGACGTAAATTTTCTTCTTCTCTCAATTTTCTCTTGTTTTCTCAAGCTCTTTGATTTTATCTTCATTCTTCTTGTCTTTCTTCTTTAGCTCCTCGATTTCGGCGTTTTCGAACTCCATTGCCTTTTCAATACAATTCGTCTTCTCTTCTATTATTCTCGACTTCTCGCTTAGCGCGCTCAGTCCAGTTTGAAGGCTATTAACCGACCTCTCCAAACCAGAGAAACGTTCAAATATACCTTCGAGCTTCTGTAGTCTATTTTCAACGCTTGCAAGCGTTTGGCAGATCATTTCTAGCTGTGAGGCAATCCTTTCTGTCATATTCAGCGCTTCCAACACTTGGTCGTCTTCGCCTTCGTCACTTGCTGTGTTTATATTTGGGTCAGAACGTGGGCTCTCGCAAATCTTTTTTCCTTCAGGAGAGGAAATATCACTATCAAAACTTAATCTCTCTTTGCGTTTATAGCATTGCGCCATAGACTAAGCACATGGACATAAAATGCTGAAATTTCGTCGAAGAACAGCACGGGAGGAAAACACGTACGTCTTTACTCGTCGATGGTCGCCCTCGTCCATGGTCGGCGCCATTCTCACTTGTGAAAACTGCGACATAAGCATAAGCATAAGCACAAGCCGACATAAGAAAAACAAACATGTTCGTTTTTCCTTTGCTTATGCTTATTCTTATGCTTATGCTTGTGTCGCGGGTTTTCTCATTTGCTTATGCTTATGTTATGCTTATGTTTGGCTTATGCTTATGCGCTAGTGAGAACCAGCCTTTGGTGTTTTGAAAATGTAATAAAGACGACACTTAGTTTTTTTTTTTTTAAATTTAAGCAAAGAGGAAGATATTTTGATATGGGACACCGGGAGTCGATCTCGGGACACACGATTCAAGAAGTAGACATCTATCCACTACACTATCAGAGCGCCAGCTGTAAGGACCCCAACTTTGCAACTTTAAATACTACAGGGCTAAGTTTATGTAGTACTTTTTCAGTGTCAGCCAAACCACAATAGGGGCGGTACGCAGCTCTTTACAAGGTCCCACAAAATTGGCTGAAAAAATTATAAACAACAGCAACAATGGACCCTATCCCTAAAACAATAGAGCTGCGTGCTATTAAGATCCAATGAAATTAGAGGTTCTAGAGAGCTGCGAACTATCCCCAAAAATTAAACATAACCACAAGTAAATCCAAGTGGAGCTTACTGCAAGCAAACTGTGGATGTGGATGAAAGTGAGAAATGGCCATCGAGGGAATTTACAATTTAAGCAGTTGGAACAAGGAAGCCTGAAAGATATCAGAGCTTCACATTTTATGCTTTTAAGGTTCAAGCCTCGTGCCCAGTGGCCCATACTGCCGGAGCCTATCCCGGTTTCAGTAGCATTAAGCAGCTAGGAATATTTCTACTCCCCCCTGGATAACCTGGATGGGATGCAAGTCCCTCGCAGGGTTACCTTCAGCAATATTTCGCCTGTACCCATTTATTCATCTGGATGAAGAGAGACACTGCACGTGAGAGTAAAGTGTGTTGCTCAAGAACGCAACACAGTGCCCCAGTCGAGGCTCGAGCCAGGACTACCGAATCTGGAGTCTGACGCACTAATCATTAGGCCACCACGCCTCTCACTAATTAATGACGCCTCTCATTAATAAATAAATAAATATCTTGGAGCTCCGTTTATAGGCTTGGCTAAGTCTATATCTATGATACTTATGCCAAAGACCACGAAGCCCACAATTCTTCGCTTTTTGGTTGAATGACAGAGCTTAAAAAAAGCAACGGAAGGGATTAGTTTCCATATTGATTCAAGCGCGAACAAAAGTTTTTGTCGAAATTTTATCACGTCCAATTTATAGTTGTTTTTCAAGCACAAATAAGATTTCCAAGTACATTAATTGAGTTTGGGTGAATAGACAGCTGAAAATATTGTCATCCCAGTGAAAACAAAATCTGTTTATCACCGTCCTTTTCATTACTTTAGGTTAAGTGCTTTCTGTTCTTGTAAGATCGTTCGCTTCAGGTGCGGTGGGCGGGAATATTTATTTTGGTAAATGTGACAATAAACTCCGTTTAAAATTATTTGTCCTCCATTTAAAATTATTTGTATTTACGTTTTTGAGTTATTTTATAATTTCAAACATATCTTACCTTTTACTATAATAATTTAAAATTATAAGGGCAGAGACAAACATTTCTGTATGATTCAGTCTTTATTTTCCCTTAAGCTCATGGTACTGAAATTACACCGCAGGCGACGCATACGTTGTATGTGATTTACGTGCCATAATGTAAGCGGAGAATGTACAAGAAAGGTTCGAAAATTGCCGTGAATTCTACGTGTGGAAAAGAATACAGATAAAAATGACGTAACTTGGGTTTTACTCGCGTTATTTTGATGTCTCTGTGAAATGTCTTTAAATCGACCCCAGGAACACAGAGACATCAAAATAACGCAAGTAAAACACACGTTAAGTCATTTATATTTGTATTCTTTTCCACAAGTAGAATTTAGGGCAATTTTCCACCTTTTCTCATATATTCTCTTACATATTGTCACGTGAATCACTTACAACGTATGGGCCGCCTGTGATTACACCCACTTTAAAACTTCTTAATTTTATTCTAAAGTCAAGACTGTCATGATTTCCGCCATCAGAAGCGTCTGTCAGCGTTAACTGGAACAAGAAAAATAAGTATGGGTAATCAAATGGTGACGTGTGAAATTAGGAAATAATTTCACGCGCGTTTTCTCAAAATTCTTATAATTTCCTCAGCCTTTACGTCGGAACACACGAGGCGACAACTCGCTGCCGACATGGCGCTGCGATTTCTCGCCTCGTTTTCACACACGCTGCGACAACTCTGTTTACGCCCACTTTGTCGCTTCGACCTGTCACACAAATTTGATTTCATTTTGTGCGACACGTCGCAGAGACAAAATTCTGTCGCTGCGATAAAATTTTTCCAAAGAATTTTGCCAAAACGCGCGTAAAACTATTTCGTAATTTCACGAGTATACGATTAGATTAACTTTAAATAACATGGGTGAAAAATGACGCTCATAATCGTGGGTGTTTGACTTTGGCGTTGCAATTTTATAATTTCACATGTGAAATAACAGAGGGGCATTTTGTCTGCGCATGCGCCACATTAATCGAATTCGAGATCATCGGCGCCATTGCAGCTTGTGATTGCCCTTCGGGGGATTTTCAACTGGGTGATCTACGCACTTGGAAAGGTTTTATGAAGGAAAATGAAAGAGAACAACACGTTTACATAGGTCTCTAACACGATGGATACTCGTATTGTTTACTGTGTCTTCGGATGAGGTTATTTTGATGATCAAACTACGAACAAAACACGAAAAATCCCCAAACCGATGGAGTTTCAATTTTGATTTACAAAAGTTCAAGATGTCCAAATGAGACGAGAAACGTTGAAGGTTAGTCTAAAGATGTTGATATTTTATGGGTTTAAATCATAGACTGTACTGTAAAGACGATCGTCCGATACATAACCCCTTTTTAAAAATGATGTTTTTGATTTTGCCTGCAATTTACAGTGAATTTGCATTTTCTTTCCGACGCCCCCCAAGTTTCAAGTTTCAAGTTTCAGCTCGCATGAGTAAAAACTGGAGAAAATCTCTTTTATTCCAGGGGCCCACAAGTTTCACAGTACCATTAAGCCGTTCTTTATTTATTCCTGTTTCATTCTGTCTAGTTTATTTACCCAAGAAAAATGTCTGCACCTTCTTTTATTAAGTGAAACTGTTGACCTTCGTAGTCAAAGATGGCTGTTTTGTGCATGTATTTGTAGATTTCGAACCGTATGGCGAAAGCTATTTTGTAACAATGCCCCTGGCTTGCCAAACGATAAGCGATAGAAGCTCGCCTGATTTTTATTTCTCAACGGCAAGGATACGAATGCCGCGGAATGTTTGGAGAGCAGATTGAAGTCTGATTTCTGCTGGTTTAAACCGTTTTAAATTACAAGAAAATGTTTTGGAACACGCTGTACATGTGATACCCAAGTAAAAGGAATGAAATTTTGGAAATAGGTGGCATGTATTTGCGAGTTGAATGTGTGCCTTCAGCCCCTGTTTGTTTGGGTTTCAGGACTCCCAGGAGAGACACCTGTTATACATCTAAGGAATAATGCACACAGAGGTAAGAGTGGATTTTCTGTTATTTACTGTGCTTTTGAAAATATCCAAAATTCTAAGCAAAGACTTCATGTTTTTAATTTATTTTAATTTATAACATTTGTTATCAGAGAATAAAACATAGAAAAAGCGTGTTTTCTTGTTTTTCGTCAGCTTTCTAGTGAAAATTCGCAAGGGATGGCGGCGAACATTTTCTATATAGAAATTCCGGACAAAATTCTAAGTCAAGCTGCAGACATTGTCGAAGAAGCTTCTAAGTTCGAGAGGAAAGTAGAAGAGGCGAAATTGAATTGCTTTAGTTTATTGATCGTGCTTGCTTTGTTGTTTTTACTCGCGGCGTATAAAATATATATCATAAAGCAAATGAAGAAGCCTAAGCCATGTATTATACTGTCACAAAACACTCAGGACAGTTGAGAACACTCGAGAAATGTAGAAAACACTCACCTGCGGCTCGCGTTTCTACATTTCCCTCGTGTTCTCAAATGCCCGGCGTGTTTTGTGACAGTATAATACATGGCTTAGGCTTCTTTATTTGTTAAATATATACTTGAAAGTATTTTTGCAATGTTTCATAGGCATGGGTCACAAATAGTACCATTTATAAACTTTGCCACAAACAAAACAGAGTTATGAAGGTCCTACATCCCCCATGTAATATTTTATGTAAAGGCAATGTTAAAAGACTGTCTCTTAGGTGTTCTTTTCAGCTTTTAAATTTCAGGCCTCTGTTGATTGAACCATGAATGAATGCACCATAATCCAAGATTTTGATAAGTGAAGATGCAAGTGATCATTAAAAGCAACAGCAGGGCCACAAGACATTAGTAGGGTCATACAATTCAGTAGGGCATGACCTAAAAACCTCAGTGACAGTAAGATATAAATTGTCAAGGATAATCGAGGAAAGCATCTCTTAACATGACATAGTTATATGAATAATTGAAGCTAAATATATATAATGTCATGGTCAATCAGTATCAAGGAATAACAAATTGTGTTACAGTTGTAAATCACTCATTTAAATCTATGAGATGTACATTGAATAATAAACTATTTTTTATTGTATAAAATTGTGAGTATCGATGATATTACGAACCTATTTTTTCATCCTTACTGACATACTACCAGTTATGTTGTTAATGCCGATGGATGACTGTCTGATGATTGCCTCAGGCCAACAAAATGTATGACAACATTTAGCATTCAAGCACTGATTGTCACATAAAAAAATTAATATATAAATAAGAAAAAGTTTTGGAAAATACAGTTAAAAAGTTTGCACTAGTATGTTTCTTTTAATACTCTCTTACATGTATATGCACCTGAAATTATTATAACATTGTTTGGCTGATGCATATATTGCCAGTGGGAGGTGGGGTTGAGGCTGACATACTTATAACACAAGAAGATAAGAGGCAAATTTGTAGGAGCCAAAAGCTCAGATGAAAGTTGCCTTACTTGAAAAAAAGATCCAGAAAATATCAGTCTCTAAGGACATTACTCTGTGCTACTGGCAGCCCATCAAGCAACAACCTGTCTTATTTGTATCCACTTCACACGTGATGTAATTGTTGAGTGCTGGGGTTCTTCGAGGCAGTATGTCAGGGGTAGGTGCATGCCCAGAACATGGCATTTGAAATCCAAAATTGATTTTATGTTATATTGGTGTCTTCCACATCTGATACTAGCCTCTCAGTTCTGAGGTGAATGCTGCCAGTAAAATTAAATCTTTCACAGGAAAATGAGATTAACACAGATGTAAACATTTACTGTACTTTCTGATACTATTTTTAATTTTTTCCACATAATTGATAAAGAACCTATCCTTTGATTTAACTACCATATCCTCATTGCCTATAGCACAACTTTCTTTCCTTGTGTTTCCTTACTAGATTCATGTCAACAAACATTATTTTTGCAATTGCAAGAGAGCACAAAAGGTTTATGGACAGTAATATACTTTAACTGCTCAGTTATAATTTAATACAGCACTAGCATGATGTGATATTCCTGTTTGTGTTTGTAACACGAATTGGCCCTGAATTCTGAAGCTCTCCCAAGATTCGAAGTCAGGTCCGTTTATGCTTGTGCCTTCTGGAACGGACTCTAGCGATTTTCTCCAGCACGCCAGACAACCTCAATTTTCTGACCTCCCCTCACTTTTACACGATTCATACAGTGAAAAAGAACGACTACGTCAATAATAGCGGAAAGTTTCCGCGAATTTCACTTCTTCCGCCATTTTTTAATATGCGCGATGCAGGCGCATATCAGCGGTTACTCTCCTCAAAGTATTCTCTACGGAACATGCGCAGACAAATGCCCCTCTGCTATGTGAAATCACAAATTTACGCTGGAAGTTGGCGCCAAAATGAAGGAGTAATTTGTCACCCATGATATTAAATTTGTTATTCCTGTACTCACAGAATATTCCAGAAAACTGGGACAGAAAAGTGAATCAATGTCAGTAACAGCTTTGGTTTTCACTGTTGCGAGAATGGTAATAAATAAGCTTTTCCTCTGTCACTTTCGCATTTTTATCAAGTACGAGAAGAACTTAATAATCATCATTTTTCATTGAAAGTAAAGGAACAGCGACAAGGGAGTCCACGAATCTGCATGTCATATCTCCACTGGCCGTTCATTATAGTTAGCTAAACAAAAAGAAACTATTACGACGATGCGAAAATTTCACTTTATAGTCAGGTGAAAAAGGAAAGTTTTTATGATTAGACTAAAATTTCACTGACGGGCCGGGGTTACAATTATAATGTGTTTCATACTTATTCAGCTGTCAGTAGCAACAGCAGTGTATTGGGTAATGCCCCCACATTTCCGTCGAGTACCCGCAGAATGTATAACCTTAAGCTTCTGGACAAAAGCCAGTTGTACCACAGATGACCGTCGATCAGACTCACGCAGACCGTACCTAAAAGCAGAATAAAATTTTTTTAGTGCCTAAAGCAACATGGCATACATGTGATTAACATGACATACACGTCAATGCCAGCAGACAACAAACGAACGTTAAGGCGGCGTGAACGAGGATACATTGTTGCAGCCACAAATTTTTCCTGTTTGCCCACGCAACATTGTTCCGGAAACAAATTTTGTGTCCGAGACACAAAAAATGTTTCTGATTTTATTCAGAAACATTTTGCGTCCGAAAAATAAATGTTTCTCCGCGTTTGCGCGCGCAACAAATCCTCATTTGCAACAATGTCTCCTCGTTTGCCACCGCCGTAAAGACTCACCATACTGCACGTAAATGGTCCCCAACATAATCCACAAGAGGCACACATTAAATTTGAATTCCATGTTTGAACTGCAACACCAACCTAAAAAGTTTGCAGGTTTAAGCAAGTTATTGAGCTAAGTGTTGGACTGATCGTATGTTTTATATTGCATTTGACTTGGGACAGGAATACAAACGGATCATTTGAATTCTCTAATGTTATCCAACAGTTAATAGAGGGGGTAAGTTTCTAAAGAAACTGTGGTGCTGCGTCGGTGGGAAGTATAACAATATAATTTGGTTTTATCAACTGGGTTGATAATGTCAATTGGCCACCGTAAAGAGATTCAAGAGCTCACGTTTCGAGCGTTAGCCCTTCGTCGGAGCGAATCCTCGAAACGTCAGCTCTTGAATCTCTTTACGGTGGCCAATTGACATTATCAACCCAGTTGATAAAACCAAATTATATTGTTATCCAACAGTTAGTTTCATCAGATGTCCAGCATATGGCTTAAAGCACTGAAGCAATTGCATCACTTCTCACCTTTTCCTTGGAGAAACCAGAATCAGATCAGGGAGCGACTGCTAATACTTACTTCAAGTACTTACATGTACTAGCTAAGTCTACAAGAGACGGTTAGGTTTATACCCTACAGGTGTCGTTTAATTTATGCGTAAGGTGACGTAGCGATAAAAGCATTTCATGCACAATTAACTGTCTGGCGCACTTGCTTTTTTTAACTCCCTTAGGAAGAGCGACAATTTTAAGTTAACTTTTAAACAGAAAAGTGAGATGTTATTTCATTTCCCAGTCCTTATTTCTACCATCACCAGTTGTCACCCACTTGCTGCTTAGCGTCGAATATATATATGCTTGGCCGAATTTCTGTTTCATTTGTTAACACTTCTTGGTTCTGCACTGACAATACTTTATCTTTTAATTCGCAACTGCAAATTGCGTTTTTTTCTGCCAGTTGTGAAAACGTTTGATCTCGCTAAATCTCCGTCGGTTCACGATATTCTAACGTGGGCGAACAAAGTGTTAGGATTGGTTAAAAGATCCAACCTTCCAACCAAAAGAAAGTTTTTATAAGGAAAGGTTTAAGTATGTTCCAAAGTCTTGAGCATGTAGAATGTAGCGATGCATTTTAAAATGAAACCTCCGTCTTTTAAGGAATTTTTCTTTGTTTGATTCTCCAGAAACACACAAATTAAACGGAAGACATTCTTTGCAGTTAACTGTAGCAGTGTTTGAGAATGATATTTCTCAAACTCATTAATAATTCATCGAGTTAAAACAAAGAAAATCATAACCGTGAAGAAGGTTTTGATACCCGATCTTAATTAGCATAGATTTTGACGATTTTATTTCTCCGTTTACTCCTTGGTTTTTGTTTCGATTGAGAAGATATATCAAACACTCGAGACAGTGTTTCATCGGCTATCCAAACACCTCGAAGTTCATTAAAAATACTCCGCTGCGCGTCGTATTTTCAACTCTCTTCTCGGTGTTTGGATATCCCGATGAAACACTGTCTCTCGTGTTTGATATATTACTTGTTTCATTGTTTTGACTCCAAAAATTTTCTGGCGCAACTAGAATTTAATTCTATGTCCCAAAGTTTTCAATTTGTAGATCGTTAATAACGTTTACACTTACAAATGGGTTGTTTTCAAACATTTCCGACATGATTCACATATCGATTATTCTTTTGTGAAAACTCGTTTTACACGAGCACGTTATTTTTAAAGTTGATTTGTTTTACAAAAAGGTATAAAAAAGTTTTTATTAATAACTAGAAGGCAGTTTTCAATAACTGGATCTTCAACAGCGTTCTTAATTATTCTTTTAATTGTTTTTGAAAAATTTCAGACATTTAGATACCAGAAAAGATAACTGTTTTAATCTTGAGAAATTTAACCGTTGCAGATCATGTTATTTCGTTTTCATTTCATAATTACTATTTCTTTATTGGCACGTTTCCGTTTTGTAGAATTTCTCGGAAAACGCACTGTGTATGAAATATTTGAGGAAAAATCACAAGGCAAAAACTGGTAGTCATGTGACGTTTTCATTGCAATTTTTTCCTAAATAGCTATTCATCCTATGAAACTGTTCTCAGTTTAACGCTGATTTTAGATATCAACTGAATACCCTGGTTCAGTGGATTGTCTTCCTTTTCTAAACCTCTTGGGTGAGACATCAATGACAAGTCTATGTGAACGGTTTTATGCGGATACAGATCATAAATTCATACTCGTGGCTCCTGAATAACCTTCTGGAGTCCCGATGTAACAAAACCTTCAAAGAAACGTGAAAGTGGCTAAAAATGTGGAATAAACTTTCAAATTCTTGGATTCTTATACATTTATTTTGACTCCCCCGGCCATTAAACCGTAAGTTATAGTTGGTAGAAACGTCCTTGAGATTGCTAGACCGGGCTGGAGGTATGTAGGAAGTTTCCCCGTCGCTATACGCTCGCTATTTTATACTTATGAAAGTTGAGGATGTTCAAAGCGAAAGACGTTCCCACTCTTCTTCTATTTTGATTTAAATTTTGAGTAACAAAGTACACGGCCAGCGTCACGCGGAAGACGAAATGAATCGAAAAATGGATAATCAGTATTGAAAATCCAATTTTAACAGGGATTTCTCGTCGACTGGACATCCTTGCATAATACTATAGATAATCCAGGAAGTTGCGAGGCGAAAAATGTGTAAACGAATTTGCTCACAGATTATAAGCAAGTTTCAGAACAGCTGTTTTGAAAGACGTTGTTTTGGCAGGTTTTCGACATTTACATATAAATTATTTTCATCATTAGCATGAATACTATTTTTATCTTGAGTAGTTAATATGAGTTCGTCATTGCATATTTTGATTATTAAAAGATTGTTTATCTTGCGTAGTTACGTACACGCCATTGCTTAAGGTGAAGTTACTTTTGAAAGGTTTCTTGCGCCACCTACTAAATAGTATCTTGAAAAAGACAGCCAACAATAATGAGGTTGCTTAGAACTTTCTCCATTTTTATCTTGAGTGGTTATGAGCATGTCATTGTTCAGTTGAGAATGATGCCAGCTGCTACAAACGCCTCGTCTTTCATCTTGAACTTTTTGATCTATTGATTTTACGCATATCGTACAATGGCACGTGGAAGCAGGCCCGTAGGCTAGAGGAATTCAGCAACGCCATGAAGTGCCCACTGTCTGATCACGCCCCTGAGTGTTACGGTATTATACAGAACTTCTCTTAAAGCCTGTCTATATAGAGTTCGGATACGGACGGGAATCCGGCAACCGACAGGAACGCGGCGTCCGCGTTTGATTTCATATTCTTGTTACCTGTCAGCTGTCACCCACGACCTGTGTCTTAGACCCGCCGTTGTATAATTATAGCTTTTTGTATTTACCGGCGCGCGAGGAAAAGTGACAAATACTTGCTGACGTCATCTTCACCATCGATTCTCCACATGGAGAATAGGGCCGCGAATTCTACTACCTTTCCATAAACCGTTTTATGAGGCTATGAGTTTCATTCTGCCGTAAGAAAAGGAATATGAAACGAAACTTTTTCCAAGTGCTTTGTATAAGATGAACCGCTGCAATCCGTGCCAACCCTTCGAGTGTCTGCCAATTTCTTTTATTTATTTATTTATTTATTTATTTATATATTTATTTATAGATTCGTACAATGTACAGGGGAGAGAACAATAGGGCACGTAGTCCTCTACTTGTTTCACCCTCCTAATCCAACCCCATAAAATGTGGAAAAACCAACCCCTTACCCCAAACAACTTGAATTAAATATTAATAATATACTATAGATATCAACCTAAGAGGTAGAAAGAAAACATGGAAAAGGTAATAAATCGTGGACAACAATGATACTAACAAGAGCAAGCTTTCAAAATATTTACACGGCGACACTTGGGACAAATAATCTTGAAAGAACGTACATTGTCGCCATCAAAAACATTAAATAATAGCTTAAAATAAAACGATTTTAGTTGGCGTCTGAAGGAGCATAGTGTGGTAGCTACTTTGATATCTTTAGGAATTCAATTCCATATTATCGCAATTCTATTGAAAAAGTAATCTAAAGAAATGAATTACATTGAGATGTTTTAAATAGTATTCAAAAAGTTACCTTGTTTTAAGTAGATATTTGGTAAATAATTTTTGCACTTATTGCTCGAACGTTGAGCGGAATCCGTCTTAAACATTGAATAAATAACATATATAAGAAATCAAAATATTTAAGATAAATAGTGGTAAGGAATCTCTTGTTTTCCCTGGACAAAGCATTATGTTGGCTAAAGCGGGATTTCGAGCTCCGCTAGAAGAGAGGTTTTCCAACCTGAGTTTTATGCCATGTGTGCAAGCAGTTTGCCTTTCGCATTCACTTTCCATCCTTACAAGTCGATGCATTAGCCGGCTAACAGTTGATAGTTTGCTAGCCTTAGTCATCTCCAGGTTTATGATCCATGTAAAACGACACAGCTGACGTCATAATGCATAGTACAAAAGCAAACATCTCCAGACAAGACTACAAATCGATAAATATCAGAGGCGCTTCGTTGGGTTCGCTGGCTGGAATTATACATTCAGCGAAGCGAAATTAATACGAAAGATTCGCCACAGAAATACGAAGCAAGACGTCTGCGAAATTCCTCACCCAAAGGCTCATAAAAGTTCCTTAATTAGATCTTTAAACCGCTAATAACCAGCCAGAAGATACCATGTTTACACAACGATTTTCAGCGATATGCAAATTTTGAACGAATCGTGTCGGTTAAATAGAGACGTCAATCAAACCTGTCAACCAACTACTGGATCTGACCAATCAGAGCTTGCACTAGAAGCTGGTGCAGAGCACGGCTATGGGCGGCCGTCACCGCCATAAATACAATCTTCGCAAGTGTCCGTTTCATAACGGTCAGCACACGCTAAACCAATTCACCGTACGCTAAACCAATTCGCAATACGCTAAACCAATTCACCATACGCTAAACCAATTCACCGTACGCTAAACCAATTCGCAATATACGTTGAACAAATTCACAATACGCTAAACCTATACACAATACGCTAAACCAATTCACCACACGCTAAACCAATTCACAATACGTTGAACCAATACACAATACGCTGAACCAATACACAATACGCTAAACGAATTCACAAGAAGCTAAACCAATTCATCACACGGTAAACTGCATGACTTTGAGCTAAGCCATGCCACAGGGAGAGTTGAAAAAACTGACCCCCGGTCCGCGGACTACCCCACGGACTAGTCCGCGGACTACCCCACGGACTAGTCCGCGGACTACCCT
>OX393563.1:28308655-28377190 GCA_947652115.1 Blastomussa wellsi | reverse complement strand
GCGGAAAGAGGCGCATTCACGACTAAGAGAAAGATGAAGGATATCTTGAAATTTGTGATCTCCAAGATTGCTCAGGACGCCGACTCTTTGACGTTGAAAGCCTTGCTTCGGCTATTGAGCAAGCCGCTGTTTGCAAAGAGTGCAAAGTAGGTTCCCTGGTGCTTCGTGAAGATGGAAGGATGGGACTGGCATCTCAGATGACCTTTCAATGTGCTCATTGCGGCGAAGAAACAGCATTTTCTACTTACTGTAAAACGGGAAGGTTTTACCCAGTAAATAAGACTGCTGTTTTTGCTAGCAAGTTAATAGGACGTGGCTATGCAGAATTGTCAAAATTTGGTAGTACTCTGGATGTCCCTAGTCCCATGCCCAAAAGAACTTATGAGAAATGCTCAAAGGAGATAAAGGATGCGGCTGTTTTGGAAGCCAAGGAGAGCATGAGAGCAGCTGCCAGGGAGGTGAGAGAACTTAATAACTGTGAGGATGGTGCCTTGGCTGACATTGCCATTACAAATTGATGGTACCTGGATGAAGCGAGGGCATAGCTCCCTTTATGGTGCTGTATTTGCACTGTCCTGGCAAACTGGGAAAGTACTTGACTATGCTGTACAGTAAAAATTTTGTTACGAATGTAACTACTGGGAAAACCAGGATGGGAGGCCGCTAGTGGATTACCAACGCTGGAAGGGTTCTCACATCTGTCACAACAATCATGAATGCTGTTCTAATTCAATGGAAAAGCAAGGCACTGTTGACATTTATTCTCGGTCAATTGAACTAAACCAGCTGCGATATGTTACCATGATATCAGATGGATATCAAGACCATGATATCAAGACAGGACAGGAGGGCAAAGAGAATCAACCAGGAAGAAATGGACATTGAAAATGAGGCTCACATGAGACTCACATGTTACTGGAGGATTTTGAGTGACAATTTTTATATGGAAACTTCTCTGTGTTTTTCCCAAAGTCACTTAACAGGACAACCCAAGTGTCGTTTGGACGATGTAGATAGAAAGCTTTTATTAAAAGTGCCCATTAATTATATATTTTCAGAAACTGTGATAACTTTTCGATCCAATGAACCTTTAATAATGTATATTTGCCATAACCTGAAATGTTGCTAGCCTTTTCAATGTTATATCAGACCATTGTTTTCGAAACAGGTTATTCATACAGGGACTGCACATGTCTAAATTAAGATTATGTTGCATATTTTAGGTTCATTGCATAGATTAACCTTACCTTTTGTAAGGAAAAACTGAATTGGCCCCTTGTGTGGCATATTGATCTAAGCAGTTTTTCCACAAGCCGGGTCGGTCTGCAGTCGGGGAACCAGGTGTATTTTAGGAGGCATGACTTTTGGAAAAAACAATTGACATTTTTTAGCTTTTCAGTTCAAAAGAGTATTCATTGAGTATTCAAAAGCTCGGCAGAACATTACGGTCCTAAAATAAGTCAAAATGAAGGTAGGCTGCCCCCTTACCTTGTCTCGACAAATACCGCACCAAATCGCATCGCGTGTAGTGACAGATGCCTGCCAAGCAATCTGGCAAAGAAAAAGCAACGGCAACCAGGTTCTCTTTGGAGATAGCTTAGCTAATAATTGTGTTCTGTCGTACCAGCTCAGGGCCAACGAGTCCACAGATGTGTTCAAAAGTATCTCTGTTAACACTAAAGTGCTCGCGCTAAAGATGATCTTGGTAACGATTTGGAACGAGCTGTTTGAACCAAAACTGCGGCCTTGGAAAGACCCACATGGTCTTGCGCTTAAGGCGATGTATGCTGTCAAACAGCTAGGAAGAATGTTCAGCTAGTTAATCGGCCTATTGAATGTCAGGGGAGGTGGAGTTGTGAAAGGGAAAAGAGATACCTTGTTGTTTTACACTTACACAAACATAGCAAGGAAAACTTTGAAAAAATATTGAAAAGAAAAACAGTCTCAAAATGACATAAAAACAAAAAGAAAAACATAGTCTTACAATGAAAAAAAAAAGGAAAAAAAATCAATACAGTGACAGAAAAAGAATGGTAATTTTGGAGACTTTTATATGAAGTACAGCCGAGACATCGCTATTCGAGCTCGGAAAGTGTTCAGCACGATTGTACACATTCGAGCTCGATTACACGGTTTATCTACCCCCCCGGATTAGATAGAATTCGAGTTCGAGTACGATCAAGCAGGGATTTAGATTCGTGCTCGAATACCAATCGAAGACCATTAGTTGTGCCGAGCTCGGGTAAGTTCGACTGACATTCGTACTCAACAAATCGAAACCGAATTGTATTGGTACAGGAATAGTAATCCGTATACGTTTTAGATGATTCGAGCTCGGTTTCCCAGGAGCGAATATTGATCCCAAATATTGATCCGAAATGTTCATTGTACTCGATTAATAGTCTAGCTTGTTTGTTCCGAAAATCGAACTCGTTTTCTATCGTGCTCAGTTTGTAAATCAAGCTCGATTTGGTGTTAGCGGCTGGATATTGATTGGAATCTGGTACCAAGACTATCAACGAGGAGAGAGCGTGGGGCGAGCGGGTTAACAGAGTTTGGGGATCCTCGAATTTTGGTACTTTAGTAATTTTTGTAGTTTATGGAGTATGTATTGGCGTTCTACTGGAAAAATAGGAAAATACCAGACGAACAATAAAGAACTGTGTTTGATCTATCATGCACAGGACGTTTAGGAAACAAGGTAAGGACTTTTATATTTCTGGTTATTTGTAATTTGAAATTATGGTCTCCTTCGCTTTCGCCTTCATCATGTCTCACACTGAAGGTGTTATTTGTAATTTGAAATTATGGTCACCTTCGCATGTGCCTTCATCATGTCTCACACTGAAGGTGTTATTTGTAATTTGAAATTATGGTCTCCTTCGCATTCGCCTTTATCATGTCTCACACTGAAGGTGTCATTTGTAATTTGAAATTATGGTCTCCTTCGCATTCGCCTTTATCATGTCTCACACTGAAGGTGTTATTTGTAATTTGAAATTATGGTCACCTTCGCATGTGCCTTCATCATGTCTCACACTGAAGGTGTTATTTGTAATTTGAAATTATGGTCTCCTTCGCATTCGCCTTCATCATGTCTCACACGTTCCTTTAATTAAGGTACATAACATTTAATTTGAATAACATAACCTTTATTGACATCCAAACTTAACGTTTGTTTTACTACTTTTCATATTTTTTAGATAACAATTTAATTAGTTTTTTATATTTATGTAAAAATAAATAATGTACTTAAGCCCCGATCAAACGGCGCAGGATAGTCGATGATGATTTTACTCCCCCAAACTATCATCGACTATCATGAGCGTGCTCGAACGGGAAAAACTATCATCGACTATCATGAAGATTTTGAACAAGTTCAAAGTAAATGATAGTTGATGATAGTGTATGATAGTTAGTCTTCAGACGGAGATGATAGCTGGAACTATCATCAACTATCATGACCGTTTGTTCGGGGCTTACGTGTTTTTTAGATATTAGCACAACATTGCTATTTGAAATCCGAATTGAAATAATGTTTATGTACTACTACAGCCGGTTGTATCTAACAAGCTATCGAAATCAAACCTGCAAAAAATTAAATTTATTGATTAAAAGCATATATACAAGTGTAATATTTTAGTTTCTAAATAAAAAGAAAATGTTTTGGTTGTCGTTCAAGACAAGTTCAAAAATGCATCATCAACATCAACGATTTGCTTACATTGATTGATACCTGTCAAATCACTATGGCAGTTCTCTACAGTTCTTAAATTTCTGTTAGTTAATGTTGTTGTATCTGACAAAGCTATTGAACTGAAACCTAAAACATTAAAATTTATTGAATGAAAGCATACATATAAGCGCAATATTTTAGTTATATTTTTGTTTCGGTTGTCATTCAAGATAAGACATAGGCTTAATTGTTGTAAGCTTCATTTTATGCACCCATCAATTCCACCCACCCTGCGACAACATAATTGGTCAAAAGTATCAAAATATTCCAATTCTCCACTATTAAAAATGGCAGCCATGTCAAAATTACCAGATTACAAGATTCCCACCCTGAAGACAAACATCACAGTCAAAGTCCCTTGGGCAGCCCGACCCCCCTCTATCGGCCTTAACATTAATAGGTGCATTACTATAGTGTATTTCTCAAAAGTTCAAAACTGTAGAAGTTAGATAAGACTAGGATCTATCTGTAGTGTTTTACTGGTCTCACTCCCATTAACAATGTTAATTAATTAATCGAAAATATCATGATCCAGCGTACAAGGAAGTTAGTGTCCAATAGCCCGAGGCTAGTATATTTTATCCTTCACTTGCCCGACAGGCAAGTTAAAGTTTTCACGAATTAATTAATTTATTTATTCATCACACATGTGAGAATTTTTTCGGGCTAGTAGAAATGACCTCCTGGCTAGTACATCCTGGTAAAAGCTTGTCCGATAGGCAAGTTGGAAAATTGAACTTCCTTGTACCCTGTGATCAGTCCATTTATAGCTCTTATTAATAATTAATAATTGATGAATACCAAAATGCTTCCTTCCATGGTTTCTGTTGCTATCTTGGTTGTGGAGCAGGGGCAAACATGGTGAAATTTACAATTAATGTATTGGGTAGTCAGGAGTCTGATGCTCGATAATTTACAGAAAAGGATAATTTATCGTAAACACCCGCAGATTAGCCACACCTCTTTTCCAAAAATCGTTGCTCAAAATCAGGGGTGTGGCTTATCTGTGGCAACATTTGAAAGAAGGTGCCGTGAGTTTCAATGAATTGACACTTCTTTGGAAATGTATGTAAATGAAGATTACACAAAACTGCAATAGAGTACTGGTCATTGCTTGTGGAATTTTGGTGACTCCTAAAAGAGCCATTTGTTGATGTAAGTGTAACCTTATTACAGCGCTTAGATTTGTTGCCGCTGCTAGAAACATTAAACCATTTAACAGAGCCTTCAAACGGTTTATGGTCACTTTTTCTCGAACAGGATAAAAATTGTGGGTAAGAGTTTGAAGTATTTTCCGTTTCAATGTCAATCATGAGTTTACGAAGATGTTTCGATGTCTCAAGACTCGACCCTGGATTTCGCTTGATTTCTTTCAAATGACTTTTTTTGCCCAAATTTGAGTTGCTAAATTCAGGGTGCGGCTTATCTGCGGATGCTTACGGTATATTCCTTTTTTACTAAGTTCTCAATTATTAAAAGTGGAATATTTACTTAAAGGGCCCTAGTCAGCCTCTGCCATTTTAGATGGCATCGAAATTATGGAAATTTTATGGTGAAGCTTCATCGTATCGTATTGCTGTACGTTATGGAACGGAATCGTTGTAATTACTTTTAGCACATTTCTCAAGGGATTTCTTACATTTCGACATGCTCCACATTAAATATAATAATGAAATTCGCACAAGTAAACAATAAAAAAGGTGTGGCTGACTAGGGCCTTTAATAATAATGCACTGATCAACAGGTTTACGATGTATTGTCTTTTCTCGACTTTTTCCTTTGAGCTGTTGTCCTTGTGTCCTTTTTCCTTTTTCTTTTTTCTCCTTTTTTTTCATTTTCATCATCCTTTTCTTTCATTCCTTCATCTTTCTCTTTTACCGTGTCTCCCTGTTGTTGGTTGTCTTTCTCCTTCTCATCTAATCTTTTTTCAATTTCTCCTTGGTCTCTTTCCACTTTTTTTGTGTCTTTTGTGTTTTTTGTGTCTTTTTTCTTTTGTTGTTTTCCTCTCTCCTTTTCTTCTAATCTCTCTTCCAGTTTGTCTTGGTGTCCTCCCTCCTTTTTCTCTTTCTTTTCCTTGTTTTCTTGCTTTTCCTGTCTTTCATCTGTGGCAATGCAGATAATTATGTTATTTCTGAATATTTATTTTCTGTGTTAAGAATTTTTTGACTTTTTTTAGTGGCCAAATTGTCTTGTGTGTTCGCTTTTGGCTAATATTCAAAAGTAAAAATACCAATCAATCTTTATATGCCTCAAGAAAGGAAATCATTAGGTGCAGATTGCTTGATACTGTAGTTATAAGTTTATAACATGATGAAGATCTGGCTTGTGAGAATGGGTAACTACTGCCACTGCTATCAATTTTCCATAACATACTATTCCAGTAACATTTACTGTTTTTGGAAATGACTCTCACCTACTACTGTCTCACTGAGGTTGCCCCCTTCTCCTTCTGGCCAATTCCCTTTGAAGGACACCTGCCAAAAAAATAGGGAAGGGAAGTGTGCTGCTCAAATAATTTATGTACAACTTGCTACCAAAAATGGAGCACACAATGTTGCAACCATTATTATAGCAATTTGTACATTAAAAAATTTGAGAAGCACACCACCTAGCTTAAAGGCATTTAAAAACCATTGTCTGCTACATATTAACAATTAGACTATGAGCCAGAGTTTTCTATGAGTGAATAGGCAACAAGGTGCAGCCAAGTTGACTATCGCTCACACAAAACAAGGGCAAGTAGACCAGTAATTGTTTTAGTATGAACTTTTAAGGGTTACATTACAAAAGATACAAGTTAAGTATTTTTTATCCAAAAAATCAAGAAAAATCTTGCCTTCAAATGGTAACATGCATGCGGTCGTTGTCTATCGGTGAATAGAAAATAGTGGGAGAGCCAATCAGATTCACGGATTTCCAATAGAACATAGCTGAATGTCTTCTTATAACACTCAGTGAACACTTAAATCTACTGCTGCCATCTATTAATCAAAACCTGCCCGAACACTTGGATTAATGTTAGCTACTCATGGTGTTAGTGTTAGTGTAAGCAGAAATGTTAGGCAGGTGATTCAACAGTTGCAGTTAACTTAAGTGCCCACTAAATGTTTTCGGAAGATGCCAGTGTTATATAGTTAATGGAAAGGTTCACACTCAAATCAGCCTCATCCGAGTACAAATTGTCTTGTTTGGATGTCCCAAGTGACTCATAGTCTCATCCCAAGGGAACAAGTCTGTTCAAAGTGTGGATGCCCACAAAGAGCCTCGTACCAAGAGAACAAGTCTATCCCAAGTGTTGATGTTCACAAAGAGGCGCGTTCAAAGGGGACAAGTCTATCCCAAGTGTCGATGCTCATAAAGAGCCTCGTCCCAAGGGAACAAGTCTGTCCCAAGTGTCGATGCTCACAAAGAACCTCGTCCCAAGGGAACAAGTCCTTTCTGTCTGTCCCAAGTGTCGATGCTCTCAGAGAGCTTCGTCCCAAGGAACAAGTCTGTCCCAAGTGTCGATGCTCACAAAGAGCCTCGTCCCAAGGGAGCAAGTCGTTTCTGTCTGTCCCAAGTGTCGATGCTCGCAGAGAGCTTCGTCCCAAGGAACAAGTCTGTCCCAAGTGTCGATGCTCATAAAGAGCCTCGTCCCAAAGGAACAAGTCTATCCCAAGTGTCGATGCTCACAAAGAGCCTCGTCCCAAGGGAACAAGTCGTTTTGCGTCTGTCCCATGTGTCGATGCTCGCAGAGAGCTTTGTCCCAAGGAACAAGTCTGTCCCAAGTGTCGATGCTCACAAAGAGCCGCGTCCCAAGAAACAAGTCTGTCTTAAGTGTTGATGCTCACAAAGACGCTCTTCCCAAGTGAACAAGTCGTTTCTGTCTGCCCTAAGTGTTGATGCTCATAAAGACATAAAGAGCCTTATCCCAAGGGAACAAGTCTGTCCCAAGTGTCGATGCTCACATAGAGCCTTCTGCCAAGGGAACAAGTTGTTTCTGACTGCCCCAGGTATTTACAGTAACTGTCCACCCACAGAGCTTATATATACATTCCATTTAAATTTTATTTACCTTATTATTGAGGGTTTATTAAAAACTTAATGTATTTGTACCTAAAATAATTTTTTATTGTTATTTTATAGTTACTTATTTGCCATATAAAATAAAGGGTGATATGTGAGGCCCCCTTGGTTATCAGTATATGTTATATTTTGGCTGTGAATGTGCTGGTCAGCCAGTTCAGTATCATTTCATTAAATGAATTTTAAGAGTCAACTTCAAAATTAGAGAGTTAAAACAATTCAAGAAGGAAACGTACATGTACAATCTTGAGAAAGTTGCTTTCTCTCTCTGAGGATTGCTGATGAAATGAGTTACAAGCTGGATGTCTTCTTTTGTTATCATAACAAACAAACAAGTTATTGATGACCTCCTGAGTTTGTTCTGTAGACCAAACATTCAAAGCATCCATCCAGTGGTATGAATATGATGGCTAGAGATAAGAATATTGAACTTGAGAGGGCTTGCCTTTCTTCATCTGTAATGGGGAGTGATACCATGTTATGACACCATGGAGAACCTATTTTCCTTTGTTACCAAACAATGTTGATGATTCATCAGCCTTGGTGGTAAAAGACTGCCAACACGATATCATGGTAGGGAAAACCAAGGCTGCCCCAAGTGACTCAGAGTCTCATTCCAAGGGAACAAGTCTGTTCAAAGTGTGGATGCCCACAAAGAGCCGCGTACCAAGAGAACAAGTCTATCCCAAGTGTCGATGCTCATAAAGAGCCTCGTCCCAAAGGAACAAGTCTGTCCCAAGTGTCGATGCTCACAAAGAGCCTCGTCCCAAGGGAACAAGTCGTTTCTGTCTGTCCCAAGTGTCGATGCTCGCAGAGAGCTTCGTCCCAAGTAACAAGTCTGTCCCTTGGTGCTCATAAAGAGCCTCGTCGCAAAGGAACAAGTCTATCCCAAGTGTCGATGCTCACAAAGAGCCTCGTCCCAAGGAAACAAGTCGTTTTGCGTCTGTCCCATGTGTCGATGCTCTCAGAGAGCTTCGTCCCAAGGAACAAGTCTGTCCCAAGTGTCGATGCTCACAAAGAGCCTCGTCCCAAGGGAACAAGTCATTTCTGTCTGTCCCAAGTGTCGATGATGGCAGAGAGCTTCGTCCCAAGTAACAAGTCTGTCCCTCGGTGCTCATAAAGAGCCTCGTCCCAAAGGAACAAGTCTATCCCAAGTGTCGATGCTCACAAAGAGCCTCGTCCCAAGGGAACAAGTCGTTTTGCGTCTGTCCCATGTGTCGATGCTCGCAGAGAGCTTTGTCCCAAGGAACAAGTCTGTCCCAAGTGTCGATGCTCACAAAGAGCCGCGTCCCAAGAAACAAGTCTGTCTTAAGTGTTGATGCTCACAAAGACGCTCTTCCCAAGTGAACAAGTCGTTTCTGTCTGCCCTAAGTGTTGATGCTCATAAAGACATAAAGAGCCTTATCCCAAGGGAACAAGTCTGTCCCAAGTGTCGATGCTCACATAGAGCCTTCTGCCAAGGGAACAAGTTGTTTCTGACTGCCCCAGGTATTTACAGTAACTGTCCACCCACAGAGCTTATATATACATTCCATTTAAATTTTATTTACCTTATTATTGAGGGTTTATTAAAAACTTAATGTATTTGTACCTAAAATAATTTTTTATTGTTATTTTATAGTTACTTATTTGCCATATAAAATAAAGGGTGATATGTGAGGCCCCCTTGGTTATCAGTATATGTTATATTTTGGCTGTGAATGTGCTGGTCAGCCAGTTCAGTATCATTTCATTAAATGAATTTTAAGAGTCAACTTCAAAATTAGAGAGTTAAAACAATTCAAGAAGGAAACGTACATGTACAATCTTGAGAAAGTTGCTTTCTCTCTCTGAGGATTGCTGATGAAATGAGTTACAAGCTGGATGTCTTCTTTTGTTATCATAACAAACAAACAAGTTATTGATGACCTCCTGAGTTTGTTCTGTAGACCAAACATTCAAAGCATCCATCCAGTGGTATGAATATGATGGCTAGAGATAAGAATATTGAACTTGAGAGGGCTTGCCTTTCTTCATCTGTAATGGGGAGTGATACCATGTTATGACACCATGGAGAACCTATTTTCCTTTGTTACCAAACAATGTTGATGATTCATCAGCCTTGGTGGTAAAAGACTGCCAACACGATATCATGGTAGGGAAAACCAAGGCTGCCCCAAGTGACTCAGAGTCTCATTCCAAGGGAACAAGTCTGTTCAAAGTGTGGATGCCCACAAAGAGCCGCGTACCAAGAGAACAAGTCTATCCCAAGTGTCGATGCTCATAAAGAGCCTCGTCCCAAAGGAACAAGTCTGTCCCAAGTGTCGATGCTCACAAAGAGCCTCGTCCCAAGGGAACAAGTCGTTTCTGTCTGTCCCAAGTGTCGATGCTCGCAGAGAGCTTCGTCCCAAGTAACAAGTCTGTCCCTTGGTGCTCATAAAGAGCCTCGTCGCAAAGGAACAAGTCTATCCCAAGTGTCGATGCTCACAAAGAGCCTCGTCCCAAGGAAACAAGTCGTTTTGCGTCTGTCCCATGTGTCGATGCTCTCAGAGAGCTTCGTCCCAAGGAACAAGTCTGTCCCAAGTGTCGATGCTCACAAAGAGCCTCGTCCCAAGGGAACAAGTCATTTCTGTCTGTCCCAAGTGTCGATGATGGCAGAGAGCTTCGTCCCAAGTAACAAGTCTGTCCCTCGGTGCTCATAAAGAGCCTCGTCCCAAAGGAACAAGTCTATCCCAAGTGTCGATGCTCACAAAGAGCCTCGTCCCAAGGGAACAAGTCGTTTTGCGTCTGTCCCATGTGTCGATGCTCTCAGAGAGCTTCGTCCCAAGGAACAAGTTGGTCCCAGGTGTCGATGCTCACAAAGAGCCTCGTCCCAAGGGAACAAGTTGTTTCTGTCTGTCCCAAGTGTCGATGCTCACAAAGAGCCTCGTCCCAAGGGAACAAGTCGTTTCTGTCTGTCCCAAGTGTCGATGCTCACAAAGAGCCTCGTCCCAAGGGAACAAGTTGTTTCTGTCTGTCCCAAGTGTCGATGCTCACAAAGAGCCTCGTCCCAAGGGAACAAGTTGTTTCTTTCTGCCCCAAGTGTCGATGCTCATAAAGAGCCTTACCCCAAGGGAACAAGTCTGTCCCAAGTGTCGATGCTCACATAGAGCCTTCTGCCAAGGGAACAAGTTGTTTCTGACTGCCCCAAGTATTTACAGTACCTGTTCACCCATAGAGCTTATACTTCATTCCATTTAAATTTTATTTACCTTATTATTGAGGGTTTATTAAAAACTAAATGTATGTGTACCTAAAATAATTTTTTATTGTTATTTAACATTTACTTATTTGCCACATAAAATAATGGGTTGTATGTGAGGCCCCCTTGGTTATCAGTATATGCTATATTTTGGCTGTGAATTTGCTGGTCGGCCAGTTCAGTATCGTTTCATTAAATGAATTTTAAGAGTCAACTTCAAAATTAGAGAGTTAAAACAATTCAAGAAGGAAACGTACATGTACAATCTCGAGAAAGTTGCTTTCTCTCTCTGAGGATTGCTGATGAAATGAGTTACAAGCTGGATGTCTTCTTTTGTTATCATAACAAACGAACAAGTTATTGATGACCTCCTGAGTTTGTTCTGTAGACCAAACATTCAAAGCATCCTTCCAGTGGTATGAATATGATGGCTAGAGATAAGAATATTGAACTTGAGAGGGCTTGCCTTTCTTCATCCGTAATGGGGAGTGATACCAAGTTATGACACCATGGAAAACCTATTTTCCTTTGTTACCAAACAATGTTGATGATTCATCAGCCTTGGTGGTAAAAGACTGCCAACATGATATCATGGTAGGGAAAACCAAGAATGACTCATAACATCCTTTACACCTTCCTCACTTCCCACAATGGGAGCATCTTTTAGGTAGAGCAAACCAAGAATGAGACCAAATGCCCCTGACACCTTCCTTACTTCCCAGTATGCTGTCACGAGAGGCCAACAACAAAGACAAGAGTCTTATCTGATGCTTGCGCTCAATTCCACGGTATATCCTGAAATGGTCACATCCGTTCCTGAAAGCCACATGTTTTAGATAAATCTTGATCAATGTTCTGATGTTTATTTCTGCCATCTCCCAGTTGCTTTGGCCTGTGATGTTTGCAAAATGTATTAACAGATACGCACACCACCTGTAGACTGGTAGGAATCTGGAAGGCGATCGTGATCCTCCTATGTATGAATCGGAATGTGCCATGTTTGGAGACAATTCAGCACTATTTCATGTTGTCAAGTTTTGAAGTTCTCGAGAGATACTGTCTTGACTTTTTGGGTCATTTTGTCTTAACACTTATTTAATATTTACTTCATTATTTTTAATTTTTTATTTATAGGTCAGTCCAATTATATTAAATTTATTGTGATCAATTAGTTTAGTTACTGAATGTATGTTGTCTCTGATGTTATTATTTTAAATTATATTATTGATGTTCACTTCTTCCCTAACCTCAGCTCCCAATAATGCTTCAATGTCTCTCTCTCCCTGAAAGATAAAGAGGAAAATAGAAATTGTTATTTATTATTAATAATTAATCTAGGGAAAAGACTATTAGGACTAGTAGGAGCATAATAGTGTTCAATACGAAAACAAAGATGTGAAGTGACTGTGCACTACTCTCAAGCTATGGGTTAATATAGCCTTCATTAATGTTGTTTCACTTAAGGGTTTATATAATGCTCATCATCTTCTTTGTATGTTAAATTGATATATGATTGTATCATTAGTGCTGTTGTTGTCTGCTCATATTTTTTTTCATTTTGTACATAACATTTAATTTGATTAAGTCGTAATATATTCTCATTGATTTGTAATATATTATCATTAAAAGTTGCAATAACTATGTATTAATTTGTTCAGGATGCATAATAATTTCCATTTTTTCTTGTTGTGTTTCTTTACATTTCCCACTCTTATGTCTGCTTTGTTTTCTGTGTGTTTTACTGAAACTTACAAAAGGTATTGTTTATAATAACTAGCCACTTACTCTCCCGTAGAGGTCCAACACCTCTGCTTGATTCAGTGTGTCACTGTGTCTTACAACTTCCCTCCCCCTCTGAATAGTGAAGTGCAATGGCAGTGAATCCTGAGAGCCTGCCCAGTCATACACCTCCTATTATTTTCACAATTGAAAAAAGAAACATCAATAACAACCTGTTAAGCTTAGAAATGGAAATTGATGTAATGCCTGCTTTTTAAGAATCCACATTACATTTGCAAAAGTAGTGACAGTCTCCAACCAGATGTTATAATTTAAATTCCTAAAACATATAGGAAAAGTTTCTGTTTCTTTTTTTAACCCAGAAATTACAAAGCCTTCAATATAATTGGTAGTATAGAATTTCTGTTTCTGAAAACATCCCGACGTCTGATCCTGAAAACTGAATTTGGTTTTCGGTGTGGGCTTGTGTTTCAGCCCCCCCCCCCCCCCCCCCGAGCTATTATTGTGTTGCCTATCAATGTCTCAAGTCTCTTATCTGTAGAAATGGTCTTAGTTTGTTTAACTTTTTCCTGATGAGCCACTTAACAAATATAATTTTTTATATAATGAATTCACACTTTCACACCTTCACACTTTATTATTTAAAAATTACATTTTCCAAAAAAAAGGGCACACCCGCAACCAGCAAAAGCGAATCTAGGCAGGCCATGCCTTAACAGCTAAATATATTTAAGGGTCATTCCACACTTTTACTCCTATTCGAGAGAAAGAATTTGCTTGAATGTCTATCTTAGAAGGTTTGGTAACGAAGTTATTAGAGGCATTCACCTGGAAGAAGGCACCTTGTTTAAACTGTCTTTCTATTTTACCATTTGAATGGCGGATAATAATTGTTACTGTGGGATTTTTCCCAGCAGGCTCCTTTGACATCCTCAATTTTCTTGATTCTCTGATCTGAAACAAATACATACACATTGAACTGTACTGGTATTTTGCTGATTGTTATTGAAGAAGTTTGTAGTATTTTCAAGTCTTATCTTTATATTTTTGGCTTTTTTGGTTTTTTTTTGGGCTTTTTGGTATAGGGTATCTCTATTTTCTGTTGGGAATGTTTATCTGCTGTCTCACACCTCACTTGGTTATCTGGAATTGGACTTTCTTGTCATGCATAATGATGATGGCATATAACGATGTTGACTACAATAACTGAGGAAAGGATGGTATTACAAAATCCTAGCACTCTCTGTTTTATGATGACCCATTGAAATAGCTGTGTGCATGTAGCCTCTTGTTCTTTATTTTGACTACTAATATCAATTAAGTAAGGCAGGGGGGATCTTTGGGGCAAATTTTTGATGTTAAACATATGTTTGATGTTAAACATACGCCACGAATAATCAACTTATTTTCAATTGGTAACAGTCAAATAGACACATGACAGTTGACCATTTGTTTTAGCTAAGCTTGGAGACTCTACTGATAATCTAGTAATTCAAGTCTTGATAGGTCAAGATAATACACACAGAGCCAACTTTTTTTAAGTAAACATACGTCATTGTCTTTCTTTATTTGCTCTTCCACCTGCTTTTCCCCTTCCACTTCCACTTGCTCTTTCGACTTCTCTTTTTCCTTCTCTTTGTTTTCCTCCATTTTCTTTCTGTTTTCTTTTTGTTTCATTTTTTTTTCTTGTTCCGTTTTCTAATAGAAAACGTAGAATAGTAAATACCCATTTGTCTAATGTCATTGTAAATAAGTTCCATTTTAGTTTATGTTTGTTTTTTTGTTTGTAATGGTTTGGGATATTTTTAGTGTAGATAACTTACCCTTTCTGTGCAACTTTGTTTAAACTCCTGATCTTGTTGTCTGCGCTCTAACCTCCACTGGGCCAAGTTATCTCTGCAGATATATAATTCAAAGGCGACAGACCACAATCTCAATGTTGGCTCCTTTAATAAATATCTAATTGCCATAACCGTTCATCAGTAGGATGCCTAAAATGCTGGTAATTCCACAATTGGTTTCGGCTCCATTAAATCCTATACCAATTGCAGAACATTTCAGGTGGAGCCACCCACGATGTGAGCACAGTTACTGACAAGAAAAAGTAATAAGGAAAACAACGAAAAGTAAATTAAACCGTTAAATTGTGAACTAAGCATACACGTCAACTAAATAAACCAAACACGCGCACCATATACGAAAATACGTGCACGCGCCTTCAAATCCAAATGAAGGACCCGGAAGCAGCGCGTATAAATGAATTAGAGTTACAAAGACGAAGTAACAACTACAAACAAGCAAAGGATACGTTGTTGGTTCTCAATCACAAACCGCTGATCTCAATTCCCGAAGTGTAATGTCATATTTAACGCGAATGATTTCACCGTGGCGCTTGAAGAATTTATTAAACGATTTGAGAAGCGCAGTAGTGTTGAAGCCTTGGTGATGAAGACGTGAAGAAAGACCACGAAGCCTGTCTATAAAGTCCAATTTGGATGAGCAAATTCTAGCATATAAATGGGAGAAGTTTAACTTGTTGCAAGTGGGTCCAAGAGACAAAGAAAATTTTGCTGTACATTTTTGACCTAAACAGAAATAACTCTAACCTATTATCAACAAATCTAGACCATAAGTTTAATATATATAATTTTTACTTTAATATTTTGATCAAGATATTTTAGACATTTTGTTGTGAATTATCGCTGAGTATTTTCATGAGTAGTGCCATATTTTGATGAGCCCATAGGGCAAGTCAAAATACAAGCAACGAGTAACAAGATTTATTGCCTAACGTACGTGAAATTTATTATCCAACACGTCAACATTACTATGTCTGTGCAGGCGAATTTGTAACCGTTCTCTGGAGTACAAATACCGCATAATATATTTGTATTCATTTTGGGTGTTATTTGTACTCTACGAAGCACAGTCAGGATAATAAATGCTAATATTTGCTAGAACTGAATTTTCAAAGTTAATAGTCGTGGTCCTGTTCAAGTTGCACCTTGTAATTTTCACAAACATTTTGAACATCATTTTGACAATTCTGCCTTTCATTGGTACTCTAAGTGGATTTGTGTAGTGATAATTGAACATTCCATTTTGTTCTTACCTTTGAAAAGTCATGCTCTGTATCATCAACTTAATTTTTTCCTGTAGATTGTTGATGTCAAATTTCTGCAGGTCTTTCCCTGATGACCAAAAATATAGTAAGTAAGTAAGTAACAAAAAATACAAATGAAAAAAGTTTCATCAAGTTTCAGGATTAACACATCATCTTAGTAAATAAAATCCCATTGTCACTAAGGTGCACCAGTGAAACAATGACATAGGGGTTTGATGACTTTGAAAGCAGACAATTATATATGCTAGCCACATGCTCAATTAAAAATTTCTATATTACATCACCTTCCACTCTCTCCATGAATACAAGCTTTTTTGGTGTACATGGGCTGAAGAATATAAATTGATCCTCCTGTCCATTCCCATACAACCTGAGTACTGTTTGAAGAAAAAAAAAATAAATTAGTGATAGAGATGACAGCTGTATAATGTCATTTCTGAACATATATTAAAAAACCTTGAAAGCCTATTAATCAATTAACAGCAGGACCAATAGCTTTTTGACCAGTATTTTGTATTTTGCATAACTATCTTTGCGTTCGCGTTCTTTGCGCCTACTAATGGTGTCACCTCCTGGTGCGAATATATAACTTACAACAGATTTTGATCAGCGCCATGACAGTAATCGTGAATTTCATGTTTGCATTTTAGCCTGCATGTGTTCTCTTAGCTGCGTTGATTTGTTTACATTTGGCATCTTGAGGTTTGTGATTATTTGGCTACTGCTACTACAAGCCGATTTTTTAATGTTTTGGCTGACAATTAATCAGTGCAGTCCACAGTCTGCGGTTTTATTTACACACTGTCTGCAACTTTATATCGAAGTATATCGAAGTGTATCGAAGGTATCGAACGCACTGCTAATCTTTAGTTTTACTAGTTTTAGGTATTAATCTTAAGCTGTGACATCCAACCTTCTTGTCCTTCTTCAGATGATGATTCCGCCACCCAGAAAAGATAGTCCCCCTCCTTACTCTCTTTCAACCTTCTCAGAAACCTAGTTGAAAAGGACATCGTCATTGGTACATGTGATAATTAGTATAGCAACATTGTTCTTTATTTCTCTATTCCCAACAATGAAAAGCTGAACATCGTCATATTGATGATTGAAAACAATGTACCTTAACATCATATCCCTGAATGGTCCCAGGCTTGAAGGATTCAATATCATGGCCACTACTGGCCTTCCACAATCATGTGCCTGCCAGCAGATCTATTCCCCCAAAAAAGTAAAATTGGTCATTACTCAGAATTTTCCAATCCATACAATGTATGAAGGAACAACACTAAGAGTTCAAGCAGCAAATGTCAATGACAGTAAACCGCATAATTATTCTGGATCACACGCTGGGGGCAATTACTCAATACTTTGAGTAGCATATATGGCTTGAATAGCATCATGCATTCCTGTACTTTGACTCTGTATTACTGGCCCTACACATTGTCAAATGAACTCAAATGTAGCTCAAGTAACTTGAAAGCCCTCCTTCCACCAGAAATCGAGTGCTTTTGAATGTTCAAAAATTTCTGCACAAATTCTGCAGATGGGGAAGCAAGTCTTGGTTGGCGACCAAATAGCATACGGTGAGCCTTGTGAAATAGTTGGAGCTAGTGAAGAAAGTGTAATCGCAGACAACTTTTCGCATTCTTCTCAAAACAAAATGTTGAATTGCTAAGTCAATTTGAGATCATTGTAATTTAAACAAATGTTCACCTTGGTAATCATTTGCAGCACATATGTAACCTGACCAGAAACTCAAGCTGATGCCAACCCAAGTAAATTGCCCATTGGGGATACCTTGGGTGGAACTTGTGTGTAACCATGACTAATGTTTAATTGTTGCATAATTTTACCTTCATGGCACTCTTGAACGCTTTTTTAAAATTAAATTGTATTCACCTCTTCGAATGTGTGGCTTAAAGGAGGCGGCATGGGTGCCCCCATATTATTCAGCATTCTATCGCATCTCGAAACCTCGTCAGTTCTCGATTGGATGTTGATGTCTGCCCCTATATGAAAGGAAAGAAAATGAATTTATGATCAACTTGAGAGGAAATAGATTTCATAACTACAGCCTCAGAAAGTGGATATTGTAGTACATATTTAATTGTTTGAATCTGCCAATGGGAATGCACTCCAGTTTGGAAATTTACATAACTAAAGATAAAATTCAGGTTTGGATATTGTGCTGCAGATGGTTCGTGGAGGAAAACTAGAAAAGTGCATGGTTACCAGGCAGAACTGAAGTAAAATCAGTCTTTTTTTATTGTGTATGTATGAAAAGGACAACTTTTCTGGCTTTCATTTTCAAATAGCTTTGAGTAGAAAATGTCAAAGTTCAGATTTACGGCCATTCATTTAATGGTAGGTTTGGTTTACAACAATCTAAAACATATGCTAAAATTTGCATTTGCACAACAAAGGCAATGCTAATTTAGCCCGTAGGACGACGCAATCGAGGAAATTTAAAGTAATTTACTAAAGGGAATAAATATATAATAATTATTTCTATTCCGTCCTTTCCAAACCTGTGGTCAAACCATCTGAATGGCTTATCTTTAATTCGTTCACAAGCTTTAGAATCTAGTGTCAAATTTCATTAACATTTCCTTCACTGTATTTACCTCCTAAGCCATGACTAGAAAAGTCTTGTGTGACTGTCCCAACTGTTTAAACAAGAATATCGAGGAAAAATGTTAAGTGTAAATACAACAATCGCAAACAATTATAATTGCAATCAAAAGCAATCAATCAATTGATCATTGTCATCATACATGTACCTCTAATGCCATTCCCATGGTATGTTTGAGCATGGCTGTTTGGCCCTGGAAAACAATGTTAATGGTGTCATCAATATCTTACAAAGTGGCAGTTTATCTACTTTGTCTAGACAATCAGACCCAAACATCAGCAGTTTATGTTCAGTTTTGACAGCCCTTAATAAAAACTTGGTTTGGCTTGACTTTTTTGAGAGGATGATTATTGACCATGTCTCATTCATCGCATTATAGTTACAAAAAAAAGCTATGTCGCTATGGCATTAAACCAGATAACGACTTCTTATACTGTTGAGAAAAAAGATTCTGTTGACCATTCATTTAAAGATTGTCGCTTTTTAATTTCCTTTGATAAAGGGGTTATCAATTGGTTCAGCACAAGAAATAATTTAAGCTCAATCCATCTATTGAAGAAAAACTTTTTGGCCTATTACCAACCAAAGATTTAGCAAAGAAATTTAACTATTTGATGCTATTCTTGCAAATTACACGACAAACCAATTTTTCTCTGGGATTTTGTAAACAAACTCTTACTCAAATGCAAAATAGAAAAAAAATAAACTGTAGAAAATAGGAAAAACCCACCCCAGTAAAATTGTATCACTCAATTTGATTTCCTTGAAGCATTCAATTCTAATCTATCGTAGTACAAGTCCCTAGAAATTGCTATTTGGCACTTTTTCCTTGTCTGCTGTTCTTTGCAACATATTTTTGCATTTTCTTTTTTTAAGTTATATTTTAAATCATAAATTTGTTTTAAGATCTTACCAAGTGTGTCTGAAGTCGTTGGCCTTGTTATGGTTGAGGTTGTTGGAGGTCTGATAAATCTTCTCCTACGGTTCTGATTTGGCAGAACTTGCATGAAAAGTAATTTTATACCATTACTTTAAACCATTACACATCTATATAATATATAGTCATTGGAAATTTTGAGGGGGTGAACTGGTTCAAACAGTAGATGAAAGTATGAACTTTAACTGGTTCCCTGGATGGGAATCAAACCAAAAACAAAATATCATTAGGGAAGGTATGAATAAAAATATTATTTTCTAGAGTCACACTTTGGTTATTAAATTATTACATTTACCTTGGGGAGAATCTACAATTATGACATCATTGTTGTTATCTTGTATTTCCTGAGCTGCAGGAAGTAAAAGAGAAAGGTTTCAATAAAAAATGTCATCTCTTCTGGGAGTAACTAAAATCAGTGTTGATCATCTATTTGTCAGCTACCAAGAGAATATATATTTTTTTAAAGAAAGTCAGTACAATCAAAGAGTTCATAAACACGTTTCTGTAGATGCATCTATCATATTCGCTGTGAAATGAACATGCAGAACAGAAAGTAGAAAGCACAGTATTTAAGTTTGATAATGAGGAGAATGATAATTAAACATAACTAATTTTTATAATTAAGATAAATATACAATGTAATCAAACTCAGCAGCTGGAATTCTAGGGAGGGATTGGAGGCATCAAAGAATACATCCGTTGGGGGAGATATGAATGGCAGGTACAAAACGCAGGTCACAGGTCACAAGTCAGAGGTAGGAAAAAGTGAAAACTCAACAATTACAGAATGCAATACAAAAATGCGGGGGCCCTGCTGCTCATTAAGGAGTTTGAAATTCTGTAATATTTGAGTTTTCCTTTTTTTCCTACCTCTGACTTGTGACCTGTGACCTGTGACCTGCATTTTGTACCTGCCGAGATATGAATGTTTCCTGGAATCAAACTTTGGCTATTGAACGGTTATATTTACCTTGGGGGGGATGAATACAGATTAAATCATTACAGTCTTCAAATGGACTTTGAAGCAAATCCTGGTCTGTGAAAATTTAAAAACGAAATTGGTAAAAATGTTAACTGGACAGTTAATCTCTTCAGCAACTATATTATTCAGTTTGCAATGAGAGTAGGCTTGATTACCATCAGAGTGGTGGAAATCGAACCTTTAACCACGGCATTCTGCAAACCCATCAAATAACCCTCAGTGAGCAGTATGTCACTTTAATGGACTGTAATCTTTATGTCAGCAACCAACTATATTTGAAACCCAGCCAAACATAGTTTATTAAGTGTAAGATAGTAGAACTCACCTTCATTTGTACCTTTAGCCAGCTCTTCCAGGTACCTTCTTGTTTTCTCTTTTAAAAACATTAAGCAAATTGTTAATTAGCTATTTTTTCCATAAAATCGTTACATATCACTTGTAATACTCTGAGGAACTCATTATTTAACGAGTCAAGCCGCCTGGGTGCATCTCCCAGGTTTTGCACAGCCAATTTTTCGCTTCGCGCTCGAGGGACTAAGAAAAAAGGGACTGCTGGTGGTCTACTCATTATTAAACCTTATTACATTTTGTGTTGAAATTGAATCTTATCAGACTGTAATCCCCTTAGAAATATACAACAACAACATTTCCAGAGAAATGTCGTTTTTATCAGTTTAAAAAGTGGTACTTGATGCATCACACCTTCCTGAATCAATATGCATTATTACAGTAGTTCAGGTTTGTTGTTTTCATACGATTCTCTGTTATGTGGTGTGGATTACATTCATTAATTTATACTAAACTTACGCCCTCCTGTAGGGACGGCAGAGGCTGCTGTTCTGGAGACCATTGACCTTGCAGAAGTAGCATTTGCTGCGGATACATGAAAATAAAATGTACATTGTTCAGTAGGTCTCCTTGTAAAATGGCCTTTTGTCTCCTTTTTGAGCTTTAATTCACATGTAGGGTGATATTTCATACCAATATAATACTCAGTTATGTTGTTCAAAGACGTGACCACCTAATCCTTGATTAGCAGGGTACTGAAATATGGATCAAATGTCCAATGACTTGCAACTCTAGTGCTAAAACTGTATTCCAAATCAACCCAGATGGTGTTTAACTTACCTCCACTTGTAGGGAGTGTCAAGGATACCGCTGTAGTCATTATAGGCTGTCCAGAAGTGGCATTGGTTACAATAGTGGCTGTGTATGGATGAAAATGATGAAGTTAAAGGTACTTCTTAATTTTATTGTTTACATTGATAGCTGCCTCCACCTCTTCTCTGTGTGAAGAAAATTAAAAACTTTTTTATAGGGTATTGATTAAAGACACCCTTGGTGGTACACCACCCAGAAAATTGTATTTGCCTATCTGTTTCTTTTCCATGATTTTCTGTTTCCTTTTTACGTTTTGCGGGTGTAACTCTCTCTAACCATGTGTACAAATGGCTACCAGCGAATTTACTGCTTGGAGTTAACCCTACTGTGGACTAGCAACTCATCCAAGGGGGAGTAGAAATACTCTCTGTTGCTTCCTGTTAGGGAAACTGGGATAAGCTCTGACCTGATGGGTCATTAGGCTCATATCGAGACTTCACCTTTACCTTTAAATGTAAATAAAATTAAATGTAAATGTAAATCTGTTTTGGTTTGGTGTAGAATAAATAATGTGTTTAATTAACTTACAAGCTCCTGTAGGGGGGGCCAATGGTACTGTTGTAATGGCCACTGGAGTTGACATTGAACTTGACACAGTATTTGTGTTGATGCTTGCAGTGTTGCCAGCAACATTAACTGTGAATGGATCAAAAGGGTGACAGTAAAAGTAATTCTTATATTACACAAAATATTTGACCCGCAAAAACCGCCTGCTTTGTAGGCTAGTCAAGTAGCTGTTCAAAGCCAAGATTCAGTTGAACAAACTTTAAAATGGACTCCTATAAATAACCTATTTGGTACAGGTAGTAGGAATAGATTTCAAAACTTAATATCAAGGCGAGAACCACAGAAGAGCAACAAATTTGTGACCGATTGATATTTAAGAACTGTGTAAAACAAAAGACAATGTTGATACATTGAAGAAAACACAAAAGGTCTTGCACCACTTTGTGTGCAAAACTAATGGTCAAAAGAGTTTGATGTCATTGATGGACACTATTTTGTTTGGGCACGTTTTGACTAGATTGCCTTTTGTGCTAATTAAAGTCTGCATAACCATTTTCCTGTAGCAGATATATCACAGGTGTTTAATTACCACCAGTAGTTGTAGCAATAGTTGGAGGAAGGTGCAAGAAAACTTTCTTCTTTGAGCTGCCGCCAAAAAGTTCGATGATCTTGGCTCCAGTTTGAACTCCATCTGCCACCTTCATCATGGCATGACCTCGAGAAAATGACTTAATAAATTCCAATCTGTAAAATGGAAAAAACAGTCAGACTTTGAAAAGAGAGTATAATCGCCACCAAATCCTCTTCTGTATCAGGCCCACCCCAACCTCTACTTCTTGACCACTGCCTAAAAAAAAACAGGATAATCACTGCGACGATGTAAGTGAAATTTAGTTCGAATCCCGGTCGGGACGAAGCTGTTTCATAGCTAGGGCGGCTGCGAACGGTTAGCTGTGCCCCAATCTGACGAATTTCCCTTCTAATCCTCTAAAAGTCGAACAGACAGAGCACTTAATACGCGTTATTTGTTTACGTGAAGCTGGGTGTGGCGACGATAAGAAAGGTTTGTCGTGGTTTTGAAGGCCACTAGAATGCTACACATCCTTTAACTTGTTGCTTTTGGCAATCACCATCTCACCCTTCAAAAAATTGAAAGTTATAACTTACGTTTTCTCCCCTGTTGGAAGTCAGAGTCTACAAAATCCCGCCAGCTACAACATTAGCCCTTTGCCGCGTCTTGGTCCTGCTTAGTTAGTTGTGTATGCCATGCTTTTGCAGTGGTTATAAGCTCTCTGTCGTAAGACCACCAGGCATGCTAAAGGAAGTCTTTATGGCATACCGACATCTGATTCCAACAAAACCTTTAAGGTCGATCAATTTTTGGATTAAAAAAACTGCAGCATGGGTGCTATTCGTGCGCCACGCGTCAAGCGTCAATCACTTAGAGTCGTTTTCAAATTTAACTCTGTGCCATTTACGTAACCCATGATCTTAAATGAATGTGACTGTTATCTCCGAGTTATGTCCTGTAGTATAATGCGAAGAATGACTTACCTTGCTAGATCTTTTCCAGCAAGGGCTGGAAAGTTGGCCGTGAGTGTTGCTTCTATTTCATCGTCACTCTGGCTCTTTGTGAAGTAAATTTCTTTCACTTTACCCGCATTTGCCATCTTTGTTAGCTCGGATTTGCTAGGAATTGCATTTAACCTTTTATCCAAAAGGATAAAAGGTCTAGATAGCGAGCGCTTGGCGTGGCTCATGTTAAAATCTACAGTGGATATATCTTCGTGGAAACAGCGCGGTTAACAATCCTAGACTAGCCGGGTTAGCAGGCATGCATGGGCTTAACAATGGAAAATTGATACCATTTAATTAGTGAAGTGAATGACTGCGGTCTCTGGGGACGATAATGTGAAGACTTTTGTTGTATTAGCAAGCGGACTGCTACCCTGGGTGAAAGAAGGTTTTTTTCGTAGCGAAGGCGCTATCATTGTTGCGAAGCCGCGATCGTGCTAGAGGGTTTTTTTTATGGCGAAGGCGCTATCATTGAGAGGCGAAGTCGCCATCGTTTCACGCAAAAAACCCTCTTGTCGCGGCGGTTTAAGATAGCACGCATAAACGGTTTGGTGCGGGGTCTGTTTCCTTTCACATTAAATTTGACATATCTCTGCATGTAGCGTAGCACGTAAATCTGTCGAGTTGACGAGGATCGATCTTGTGTTCGAGAGATCAGGTACGGCACTCCGTTAAATAGTCCATTTTGTACGTGAAACGTAAAAAGAAAGAAGAAGTAAAGAATTTTTAAAGTTCCTTCGAGAGCCCGAGTGATTTTCGAAAAAGTAAACGGAAAAAATAAACGGAATGAATCCAAGGAAAGGATAGGTGTCAAAGAATTCGCCGACAACATAGTGAAGGGGTCGTGAAGTCTCTTCAATGCTTTCGGGAATAGCAAAAATATTATATATAGACGCTTTTGATATGCGAATAAACCGAGGTACATTTGTAATGAAGAGATATATAACTACCATGACGGCAGTTTTGGGAAAACTAAAACGTTCGTGTTGAATATGCAATATATAATGCAAATTAAATTAACTTTTTCGCTTAATAGCATGAAGCAGGGCAAAAACGAAATATCCAAAGTGATATATGCATTGCATTGCCCGTTGTAGTGCAACTCAAAAGGCTTGCGTGATATTCTTTGTTTGCAGTTTCCTCGAGTCAAAAAACCGTTCCATTTTCCGAGGGAGTAGGCGTGGAGTAGGCGTTAAGTTACGGACTGCGCGTTTTAGAAAAAAAAAAAACAGCAAAGGTTTTTCAGGCAAGTACGTGATAGACAAGGATCACCTGCAAAAGAGTTTTCAAAAACGTTGTGGGTAATTGCCTGGTAACCTAGCCTGCGAACGCAGACGTATTTCCGGCTGTCGAGATTTCTCTCCGGCGGACAGAATCTCGACAGCTGCCGGTAACCGGCTACCGGTAACCGGGCACGGTCTAAAGTAGGCGAGATCGAATACTTTTAAAAAGAAGTTTGAAATTCTTGGTTTTCACGTGACGTCAGAGAAAACTAAAATTAAAACTTTTGAGTTTTCAACTTCATCAGGTAAAAGTCATTTTTAAACATATATCTGCTGGCCTGTTTTCAGCTCGGTAGACGGCTTTGTTTTGAAAATAGAACATTTTGAATTTCAGATTTTTCACAATGCGTGACATCGGCATTGTTTCTGTACGTGAGCGAAAATATCGATTCGCCTTACGTTTTCGAGTTCTAAGTAGCCAATATGTTGAGGGAAGTGTTTATGCGAATGTTTTCAAGTTTAACAACGAGAGGAAACGTTTTGAGAGAGTCAAAGTAAGCTCCAGATGTTTCCACTGGTTTCCGGCCGCCATGTTGGAGTCCCTCAGAGGGGCTCCAACATGGCGTCTCCATACTAAACACTATAATTTTCAGTGATACACTTTGCCGAATAACTCGAGTTCGGAATATCGTACATCCCCGAAACTTTGGCAGGTTGTTTATTTATTACTCTTCTACGATATTTCAATTTCTTGACTCAATTTATTGAATGGTAAGCGATTTTATTTCTTGCGTGCGTGAAATTTGCGTGATACTTGCGTGACGTGAAAACCACCAATAGCATTGGAAAATCTGTGAAAATTTCCGACTGCCCAGCATTTAGTCTATTTTAGACCGTGCCCGCCTGCCAGGCATCTAGCCACAGCGTTTCAAAAATTGTTCAATTCTGTAAATCTGGGTTTCAGGATACGCATTCTTCCCTCCCCTATTTTTTTAGTTTTTTATTCTTCTAGTATTTGTATGATTTAACGAGATCTCCATTTTATTTGCAGGATTGATTAGAGTTTGCAGAAATAATGACACACCGCACTATTGGTTTCTAATCGTATTCAACAACTATTATTTTCACGTTTCACACTAAAAACAATCAGGAATAAAGCGCGAACAGGGCGAAAAGTCAATACACCTGATTTCTCATTCATTCTTTAATCTTTGTCGATGGCCATTAATCAGTAGTAGATTAAACGGCTGGTCGCAAATAAATGTCTTTTTAACTATACGAAGCAGGCTCGTCCCAATATCAAGTTTAAATCTTTCAGCCAACACCCCCACCCCTCACGCGGTTATGGGAAAATTAAAAAAAGAAGAAGATACTGATAGACTCCTAGCAGTCCCTTTCTAGAGAGTCGCGACAGCGCGCGAAATAGCCGAGAGCGAACAGCGTGGCGAGACTGAGGGAGGAGAAAAAACGAGAAGTTTTCCGCGTAATTTCGCTCGTCTATTTCGCGCGCCCTCGAGACCAGAAAGGGACTGCTAGCAGTCTAAAATCCTGAAGGAAGTTTTAACTTTAAAATTACCAAACTGCAAAAGGATAAAATAAACATGCAATTTGTCTGATGTGATACTTGATGTTTACTTTTCTGTTTGCTTCCAAGACGATTGCGCTAGTGCTGAAACCTTCGTCAGTTTGGTGAATTGAATAGTCAACTGAAGAAGGTGCAAGCACTAGCTTAAACCTATTGAAAAATAAAGAACTTGGTTATTACCTGGACAAGCAAATCTGAACTGAAATATCCCTTGATGCTAGTTTCAATGACTACTCGACACCGGCTGAACCCATTTCGCTGATCGAACGGACATCGTTTTCACCCACCCCCACCCTAAAAAAGGTGCTTGGACGCGAAGTCCCCCCAGCTACACAGACAAGAAAGTTGTTGGTCGTTTCTCAAGCATTATTGAATAGAAAAAGTAGTTCGAGTGCATTTGTTGGGAGCCAGAAGAGCAAGAGAGAATATCATAGTTGAGCTTGAGTGAATCTCACACTTCTCAAGTATTAGGATTAGTGTTCGTAATAATTTCTCATTACTTATAAACTTAACAGTGCATGAACACATGAAATGTTACGGAAGCTGAACGCGCTCTAACTCAGCTAAACCAGTGCGGGAAAAGGCTCAACTTGTAAGGTAAGCGGATAGGCCGCGAGAATGATAATTGTTTGGCAATAAATCATGCGCTTTCTGGAAGCCGCGTGTTTACTTGTATTGACCAATCAGATCGTGGAATTTTATCGCACATTCAAAAATACCGATATTAAATCTAGAGAAAAGGTGAGATATCAAGACCGGGAAAATACAACAAAGAGTTAAACGAAAATAGATTACATGTGAACCTGTAACACATGCCTACAATAAATTCTCGACACGGTAAATTAACTCGACTAATCCAAACTAGCACCCTAACAAACTTATACCAGAACTTCGCGCTCAGTGTGAACTTAGTGAGCCACTGTCTCATCGTTGGGAAGTCATGAATCTAAATGAATTTATAGATTTGCAACGGGGTCCATCTATCAACTTGATCCAGTGGCTACAACGGCGGTCGCTTCTAGCCGGCCCGCTTAGATGTGCACAATGCAACGAAGACATGGTACTGACACAGAGAAACGACAATCATATTGATGGTTACCAATGGTAAGCGATATGTAAGTGATAAATGTCTTAAACTCAATTAAATGCAATTCAAGGGGGAAAATTGCACTAGTTTACTTAATAAAACAAAAGCATCTGAAATCATTACATACCTTATATTACTATTTATAGGCGCTGCAGTGGATGTAGGAAGAAAAGGAGCTTGCGTACCAACAGTTTCTTTGAAGAGTTTCCCCGTGTACCACTAGGAACGTTGCTCCTTGTAATCTTCTATTTTGTCTCAGACGATTCGCAGCGGAAAACTGCACGGAAATTAAATCTCAACCCAGGCTTGGTGTCAAAAATTTACCGACAGCTACAAAACGTTTGCTCAAGAAATCTAGAAGGAATGCCGTTCGTACCATTCGGAGGACCAGGTGCTGCCGTTAAGTGTGATGAGAGCAAGTTCAATCACAAGGCTAAGGTGACTTAACGACGATCTCGCTTGTTGCTTAGTGATAATTTATTCCAAAACACTAAAGATATGTATGTAGACAGTCAGAAAAATAAAAACATGCCTTTCCAACAGTATCATTCAGTAAAATTTTTGGAAACGAATACACACGGCACTTCACGCTGAACCCATATTACCAGTGAATTGATAGAGCAAATTCTAACCTGGAATAGGAAAGAAACCACAGAGTAGAAAAACCCCTAGCTCAGGACTGACATACCACTATAAATGGATAGAATATGGATAACCGTATCACAAATCCGCATTCAAATTTTTTGAAAACTTTTTGTGGTGTAGTTACCATGCAGAAGAGTGTAGGCGGAAATTGTTTTCATGAAAATTTGCAAGAACCGTTTCTTTTTTTTGCTGGATTTTTTTAAACGTGGCTTTTTGAGACTTGATGTCAGATTCCCGATGAAGTCAGACCAACGAATCTTGAACCGCTAACAAAGCCAAGTATCCAAGTATCATGTCATAGGGAGTGCGATAATCAGAACCAGAACTATTTATTTATAGAATAGCTAGTACGTTATTCGCTATTTTTGACTGAATCCGCTCACTTTCTCACGAATTAAACCTTTTAAAAAAAGCAGGTTAGGTAGTTCTTTTAAAAAAATATATTCATTAACATATATTACACCTCCTTAAAGTACAACAGAGGGAGAAGGGCAGCCAGAGACGCATGGGTATTTGGAATAGTCACCACAGCATTCAGTCCAGCAAGGGGATACTTCCAAGTTGTAGAGAGACGGGACATCGCCACACTTGATCCCATAATCGCTAAGTGTATCCGACCAGGGACAGTTGTTTACACCGATGATTGGGCAGCATACAGAGGGATGGCACACCGTATAAACAACGTTGCCGCACACCGAGTCGTAGTTCATGCCCGCCACTTTGTGGATCCAGTAACCGGCGTCCATACACAGGAAGTAGAGTCCTGTTGGAATAACCTCAAGTTAGGGCAAAAAATCCGTCGAGGTATAAAAAAGGAGGACCTTCAATCATACCTCGACGAGCAGATGTGGCGTCAGTGGCGGGGGGGAGATCACAGGCAAGTTATGCAAAACTTTCTAGCAGTCTTGCCCCTTCAGTACGTAGTTACCAACCCAGCACTTTAATTAATATACACTAGTCTATAATGCGCAAGGAAACATATAGTTAATACCAGCCGCATAATCAGCATTTCTGTGTTCAGTTCTTTTCAGTCGTTACATTTGCTCATAAGCATACGGGCAATTTTTTTTTTTTTTTTTTTTTTTTTTTTTTTGGGGGGGGGGGGGGGGTGGGTGGCAGTGAACCATTTGCCCAAAAAGTTGCCTAGCCCAAATTTGTTTTCCAATTTGTTTTCCTGCTCAAAAAATCTGAGTTGCCCAAAATTTGGGGTGGGGCTGCATCCCCCGGGCCCGTACGCCTATGCCGATCACATCCAACCAGGCTCCGGGTTCCTTTCAATTGCCCGTTGCCCTTACTGAAATAGACAGTGTTTTGAAGAGACTACATATCAAACAAGGGAACAGTCCTGAATGGTTTAATCCTTTTTTTACTTTAAAATCCTTTAATTTTTAAGTACTTTAAACTCAAAGCAATGGGTTGAAGATTTTTGGAGTATGTTGTGATACGAAACGTCACCGTCTTCAGTGGCATCTATATTTTCGTATTTTAGGTCGATGATGAAGGGACGAATGTCCTCAAGGGAATCCACCATGTTAGTTGGGTATTTTTAATATGTCATTAATTTTGGTAAATTAAATGTACACAAAAAGACAAAGAAGAAGAAGGAAATTTAATAAAAATTATCTGCCAAAGCCTTTCAGGGGCACCTGACGGAGCTGTTACTCAATTAATTACTGTAATTTAATTTTTCCTAGCGCAAATGCTACCGGATGGCAAAATGTTTAGATCAGTAACTCGAAACTGGAGGAAATGCTCTATTCCGCGAGTTTACTGATTGTTCTAGCCGCTGACTGGGAAACAAGGGTGGATCATCTGCTGGAAAAATAGGAACCAATAAAATTTTTCCCAGTGACACTCAAGAACACCTGTAAATATTTTAATATGTTTTGATTCATTTGGCTAAAACAATTCATTCTGCCACAGTTTGCTCGTTGGCTGCAGTAGTCAAATATCGATCCGATATTGCGATAACTGCCCTTCATTGTATCGACGAACAGTATTAAACTACTTTGTAAATTCACTTTTAATTAGCAATTGCTATAATCACGTATCCTTGATCACTTCATCATTTACCACACCAATCCGTGCTATATTTTGGCCGAATCCGTAAACCCGCCACCATTTTCGTTCAAATCAAGAGGTATCGTTTTATTGCAAGTTCTATGTAAAGCGGCTCTCTTCTTAACAGAAAATAGACAAACGATAACACCGTAAAGGTGGATTTCCACTGTCGCCTATTTACGTGCAAAAAAGTTTAGAGACAATGTATATATGAACGGCTTGGGTAAACGCGTACGCCCGTTTTCCATACATCGTCTATGATTTTATTTACGCACGTAAAAAGTAACGCGACAGTGGAAATACACCTTAATTCGGAAATCTAAAACGGATAAAATAGTTGTAACGCGAGTTGTAAAATTTAGTAATAGCCCGAAAGAAGAGAATTCAATGAAACGGTACTATGCTCTGTAAACGTCAAACGTTAAACAAAAAAATTGACTTTTAATACAGATCTATACTGATTAAAATGCAAAACGCGATAAAATATTCGCATAGGTCAATATGTGTTTTGCAATGGCTCGCCCATCGGAGTTTGGCAAGGCTTGAAAATATTTGGTAGGAAAAAAATTGCCGTCTTCTGGTAAACCGTACTGTACAGAGGATTGGATACTATGGAAGACTAAGGCGTACGGAGTCGTGAACATGAGAAGGGCGCCTCAAACTTCACTAGCCAGTATCTAATCTTCTCTCGCCCACAGAACCCGTAACTCGCAGAAAAACAGACAGACAGATAAAGTTTTTAATCACACTTATTTCGATTACTATAATTAAAATTACATTTTTTAGGGGAAGGTAGCGACTGGGTACGAGTCTTCCCAGTCCAAGTGCGATGGTGAGAAGGTCTGAAGACCTAACTTTACATTGACCGGGGCCAGAATACATACACATACTTATCCTTCACACGAGGGTCACTCGACTCTTGGTTTTATTCGATAAAAAAGAAAGGAAGTATATTCCAAACATCGGGAGAATTCGAATCAGGATACACTCGCTTGTCACTAAACCAGCCAGAAAACCAATTTTTTCAATATTTATATTGCAAGCAAAAGTGTAAATCAACTTATTACTAACCAAGCGCGAGGGCCGTACTGGGGAATATTGGCCCTAGGCCTGCCGCGAGGTCCGTACAAAAACGACCGAGGGCCAATATTCCCCAGTACGACTCAGGTAAACTAGGTTAGTATAAAGTATCAACAGTAATGAAAAAACAGCAAAGAAAAAACCGACTTCCCGATATTTCGGACAGTCAAGCCGTCCTTCCTGGGGGGATTTAATGAGTATAAAGTAGTTTATTATATGGCAAGTACATTACTGCCCAAACCACAGAGTGAAAGCCAACCGCAAGCAGACGGGAGTGGAACTGACCGGTAAGGGACTAACCACAAGTAAACTGGGATGGAACTTGCCACCAAGCACACCTGCAAGCACACTGTGTTGGAATGTTAATGATCTTATCTGGTAATTGCTATTCCATATAAATTATCATGAAATGTCTAGTCTGGTCCCGGTCCTTACGCCTTACGCACACGGTATGCCTAATGAACATCGTGACACGCTTTACGCAATGTGATTGGTTTGCTATGCACGCTTCCCTTCACGCAACGCGTGAAGTGAAAACTTACTCGCGCTCAGTACAGCACCGGCAGCCCAAGCTCACGTTGTGATCAGCATGTCATGGCAAAAATATAAGCAAAATTAGCAAACTGAACTACTGCCAAATCTTAAATAAAATTGCCTTACCTTACTTTCACTGTGTTTTTATTCTTGTCTGGACGCTTATTTTGCCGATTCTTGGCCATTTAGGCGAGTTATCGCTTTCTGGGTTCCCCACTACAAAGAAAGAACAAGGCTGCACACTCCAGTTCGGAACGCCCGACGAGCCAAGCGAAAAAATCCCAGCTTAAAATGGTCAAACGGCCTCAAATCCATCGCGAATTCCAAGAAGAGATGTTCTAGTTTCATATTAACTCAACAACAACTCAGTCCAGGCTCTGCCATCGATGCCAAGCGGCCGTTTGCTTTAAAAAATCCAGGGTAAAAAGATCTCCATTGTGCCTGTACACGCTCGTCACAACACACGACCGTTAAAAAACTTCTTGGTAACCCCGCCTCGATAATCGTCCTGAGGGGACCAGGGGAGTGACACAAAACTTGTTGAGAGCAATTGACGGTGTGGTTTACGGTGTGGTACTCCGGTGAGGTATAGTTTGTTAACGAGGCGGGGTTACCAAGAAGTTTTTTAACGGTCGTGTGTCGTGACGAGCGTGTACAGACACAATGGAGATCTTTTTACCTTGGATATTTGAAAGCAAACGGCCGCTTGACATCGATGACAGAGCCTGGACTGAGTTGTTGTTGAGTTAAAATGAAACTAGAACATATCTTCTTGGAATTCGCGATGGATTTGAGGCCGTTTGACCATTTTAAGCTGGGATTTTTCGCTTGGCTCGTCGGGCGTTCCGAACTGGAGTGTGCAGCCTTGTTCTTTTCTTTGTAGTGGGGAACCCAGAAAGCGATAACTCGCCTAAATGGCCAAGAATCGGCAAAATAAGCGTCCAGACAAGAATAAAAACACAGTGAAAGTAAGGTAAGGCAATTTTATTTAAGATTTGGCAGTATTTCAGTTTGTTAAAAGGTGTTGTAAATTATTCCCATACAAACTCTTATATTTTTGCCATGACATGATACTGATCACAACGTGAGCTTGGGCTGCCTGTGAGTACAGTGAGAGACCACAGCGTGATTGTAAGACTGAGCCTGAGCGCAGAGACATCGAGACACATGTGTCATGTGCTGCAACTTCTCACTACCATCTCCAGGTAGGAGAGGTCCAGAGACTGCGTCAAGCAATTTATGAAAAGGTAGGCACAAAAAATATAGCATGAATTATAGTGAATTACATATTTCATAATTCATTGGAATCCCAGTATCTAAAAAGTCGAAAGGAAATAAATTTAGGATTAAGTTTTTGAGAGCTATGGGAAATAAGGATTCAACAGTATAAAGGCAGCATCCTGCACAACACCCTTGCCAGGAGTATACTCAGCCTCCTTTGACTCTGCATTCAATAAAAGTTAAAAAAGGTAAAATAAATTTAACATTCAAACAAGGAAACCACAATAATTACCTTTTGTGCTTGACAATTTCAGAAGGCTGATACAGAACCAGTAAAACTGAAGGAGGACAGAGTGATTTCATTCAAATGGGAAATAGACGATTTCCCAAAAAGCATAAAGGCCCAAAGAGATTCAGGAAATGTGCCTCTAACCAGTGAAACATTCCAGGATGAGGGACACAGGTGGAGAGGTGTGTTGACCAGCGACTTCATTTTGTCTTTGCAACTACAATCCTCTACGCATCCAGTAACTACAGAGATAAGGTGAGACAGCAAACCAATAAAACAACATGGGGCCATAAAAAATTGTATTTTACATTCAGCTGCAGTCACACAAAACAAAACAAAAGACAGTGCAAGATGTTACACAAAGCTAACAGGTAGTTTTTGTGAGTTTCGGTTTCAAAACATGTGGCTTGGCAGTCAAAAATGATTTTTGTTCAGAAAAAGCTTAATCTAAAAGTCTAACGCCTCAGCAATATGGAAATAGTTTAAGAGGCGCAGTGGCCTAATGGTTAGTGCGCTGGACTCTGGATCGGATGGTCCGGGTTCGAGTCCTGGCCGGGCCACTGCGTTGTGTTGTTGGGCAAGACACTTTACTCTCACAGTGCCTCTCTTCACCCAGGTGTATAAATGGGTACCGGCAAATTTACTGCTGGGGGGTAACCCTGCGATGGACTAGCATTCCATCCAGGGGGGAGTAGAAATACTCTCTGTCGCTTCATGCTACAGAAACCGAGATAAGCTACGGCCTGATGGGTCACCAGGTCCGACTGCAGACTTACCTTAAGAATAATTGATTTTGTACATAAATTGAATTCAGAACAGAAGGGAGAGTAAAAATGTGAGATGCAGTGGGAAAACTTGAAATCGTTGGCCCAACTATTACAAGATGGAATTAATCTAAATCTCGGCCATGCGCCTTAAAAAACATCAACATAGCACATTTTGATTTGAGATGTGCTACTAAAAATGGCATGACACTGACAATGTTATTTCAAGAGTAAATCAATTAACAAAAAATATTATTTCCCTTAGGATTATCATGATGCCAGGAGAATCAACAGAGCAAGTATTTACATTAAAGTTAATGACAATTGGGGAAGGAGAAATGTTGGGGAAGAACATTAGGGACATAAACAAATGGGTGGATGTAAATGGAAAGCTTGTCATAAAATTTATAATATATTATCTGAGCTTTTAAAGATGATATGAAGCAAATTTTTTTAGCAATTTCAGTTCCTTGATATGCATGGAAAAATGCACTAACTATAACAATTTTACATTTTACTTGATTTTTGAGGGGTATAAAATGCTTTTTTTCTTTGGGTAAAAAGTTTCAATTGGCTGGGTTTTTTGTCCTATCTTGTGAAATAACTTTGGTTGCAAAGCTTGTGTTGTGGCAAACTCTATTCCACAAATGTTACAAATCTGATAATTTGGAAACTTTGATTGTTTGGGTCTTCCATGACGTGAAACTTGTTTTCCCAGTGTCTGTCTTATCTGCATCCAGCTTAATGTCCTGTGACAACATGATTTCACAGACACTTTTAGAACAAAGCTAGACAGCCATCAAGGCACAATGCTGATAGGCACAATGCTGAAAAATTAAAGTTAGATCAGTGTGGTAAAATAAAAGCAAAACAAGACGGGTTAATGAGAATATGCAGAGGTATAAACAGCTCTGGTCATTAAGCCATTATGAAGCATTTTTTCATAAAGGTGATCTAAAACAACATTTTTCTGACAAACAAGCAAAAAAGTGAGACCTTGCCATCGCTGTCTAATGCTTAAGTTACCTAACGTTAAAAGGGCACTGTCATGAAACACTAAAAAACTGAACTTGTTCTCACTAAAGGAAAGCCAAAAGTAATGGTTTAGTTTTGTTTCGTAAGACTACATTGCTGAAATGTCGTGTCAAAAATATTCATTTTTCAAGTTATCAAACAAATTGATGCCAAAAGATTAGCACAGAATTGAACTGACCACTCTGAATTAAACATGACAATGCCCCGTTAACAAATCTACAGTTGAAAAAGTGTTATTAGTTCCTGTTTTGTTTACACTTTAATACCTGGGTACATGAATTACAAACTGAACCCACCACAACATCAGCTAACACGAATTTAAGAACTATTGATAATTGCCATAGTGATTTGACATATATCAATCAATTTGAGAAAATCGGTGATGTTGAACAACAAAAACAATTTTTTTATTCAGAAACTTAAATATTTCACTAAATATATATATGCTTTTATTCAATAAATATGACTTTTTTAGGTTTCAGTTCAATACCTTGTTATATACAACCGTTGTAGCAGTAAAACAAACGTTCAGCTTGGTATAACAATAAAGGTTATGTTATTCATATTACATGTTGTGTACCTTCGTGAAAGGAGACATTAAGGAAAAAACGAATGGGAAGGAGGCCATACAAATTACAGATAACCAGAAATATAAAAGTCCTTAACCTTGTTTACTTAGCGTACTGTGCGTGATAGATCAACCACAGTTCTTCATTATTCGTCTGGTATTTTCCTTTTTTTACAATAGAACGCCAATACATACTCCATAAACTACAAAAATTACGAAAGTACCAAAATTCGAGGATCCCCAAACTCTGTAACCCGCTCGCCCCACGCTCTCTCCTCGTTGATAGTCTTGGTACCAGATTCCACTCAATATCCAGCCGCTATAAACACCAAATCGAGCTCAATAGAAAACTGAGCACGATAGAAAACGAGTTCGATTTTCAAACAAAGCTAGACTATTAAACGAGTACGATGAACATTTCGTACTCGTTCCCCGATCTGTTTTAATCCGAGCACGATTTGAAATGTACGAAAACCCGCGCTCGAATCGACGTTATTAATCGGATTAAAACAGATCTGGGATCGAGTACGAAATGTTCTTTTGGATCCGCGCGATGTTGTCCGTGTCCTTGGGATTCATTCAAATTCTGCCAACATCTCTTCGAATGCAGCTTCTACCATTTCACGTTCAGCTTCTGTCATTTCAAGTTCAGCTTCTGCGAACCCAGAAGCTTTTGTATGGATCCCGTCGTCCGCTATCCAGCGTTTTGAATCAAACGCGGACAGCGAAATCTTGTTGACGTGCATGCCATATGTTTGATGACCCCCGCTTGAGTTTCATTCCCTGGGAGAGATAGAACTGAAGGTTTCTGTAGTGCACCACATAGTTCTCTTTGTCTTCGAGCGTCAGCAGAAGCTTTTTGCTGCCTTTGGGAATTTTTATGTCCAGGTCATTCATCATCTTTTTTTGGTAGTCTGATATTTTTTTCTTTTTTTGCTTCCTTTTTTTCCGGTGCCAGCGGATAGCTGTTGTGTTCCTTGTGAAGTTCTGCGGGATATTCAAGATCAATTTCGAGAATCCAGCCATTCTTTGCGTTCTCTTTTGTCATTTTGATTTCTTCCTCTGTCGGCATTACACGTTTCCATTTGAAATCTCTTATGGGAAGGGGCTTGCACATTGCCCATCCATAAAGATTGTTTGCATCGAGATACATGATGTATTTTTTCGGCTCGTTGGGATCGTAGTCAGGAAGCAGAGGATTGTTCGCCTTTGCAAACCTCCTGCTTACCATTGAAATTCCACCCCGTATTCCACTTTCCACAAAGAGCTGCATTTCGATGTCTGTGAACAACTCCAGCTCGACTCCCGTCATTTTCGGGAGCGCGTCCCACGAGAGGCCCGGCGACGTGAAATAATGTGCTGGATCTAATCCATATTTCTCTTCGCACAGGCTGCGGAAGTTCTCGAAAACATCTGCCAACAGAGCGACATCCGTTTTGACGTAGAGATCATGATAGTCGCCGAGTGTCCTGCACCCGAAAAACTCCCAGACCCTCTGCGCGTGCGCGTACTCCTCGTCTGTGATGTGCTCGTCATTCAGCTTGGTGAAAAACATCTGCTTTTCTGGCAGCTTTGTTTCACTGAATCTTTCCCAAGAGTCCATGTACTCGTATGGTAGATTCCTTTTTTGTGAAGCAATTCGCTGCCGTTTGAGATGCTCGATGTTATTTTCATCGACTCCTTTGGTGTCGCTCTTGCTAGTGTGTCAAGGCTTCCTTGGAGAAAGTTCAAACTGTCTATGAAATGCAAACTCCCCATTGAAAATGTGATGTACCTTTCCATGTTATTTGCGATACATATCACTTCTTTCTGCTACTGGGACATCGCTTGCATTAGGTGGTGTGCGTCGTAGCCCCTGAGATTGTGAAATACGACTGGTATCGGTTCTGTTTTTGGTTTTATTCGCAGTTTGAAATTGCATTCGTTATGCGCTGCTCCGCGGAACCTGCCTGTGATGTGGCAATGATTTTTTCCCGCGTCACTGAAGTTTTTCTGAAGCAGCGGCTCTGCACAGAACAAACACGTTTCCTGATTTTTTGCTATCCATTGGTCGTTTTTGTCTTCTATTCCTTTTATTGTTTTTATGTTTCCCTTGCATCGGTATAACATTCAATGTGACTTTGTCCCCAATACTTGTCGGTTGCATTGTTCCAAACGGGCCTTTTGTCATTTGGTTCAAGGTCTTTTGCGCAGAACAAACACGTTTCCTGATTTTTCTCTTCGTCTTTGTCTGTTTTTCTTTTTTGCCTAATGTATAATAATTCTTTCTGCGCTTTGTAAAAACATTTTTTGTGACTTTGTCTGCTATACTTGTCCGTTGCAAACCATACTGGCAATGAGTCAAGGAATTCGTCTTTTATCAAACTTTTGTTGCAAATATGACAATCTTTTGCGGTTTTGAATTTTTCCCAATCTTCTGCCTCCATCACAACTTCTTTTGGTGTCTCCAAACTTTCTCTTATTTTCGTCTCTTCCTGCACAATTGCACTCAGAAACTTTCCCACAGCATTTTCACCCCTGAAGACCTTTTGTCCTGTCATTTTTCCATCGCTTCTCATTACCATGTACGCATAGCAACTCGCTTCGTGCCATTCTCTCTTCTCCGTGTAGCTTTTTTGCTTGCTTTCTGGTCCGCGTTCGCAACCTGGTATCTTTTTCACCAATGCTTCAAAGTCAGCGTAAATTACAAATGGCGCTTTCATCTGTTTGTGGTGATTTTGGAATGAAAGGGTGTTTTTCCCTTCTTCCGGCATCTCGATCCTTGTTGGCCTGCCATTCACACCGTTGCAATATTTTTTTATGGTCCTCGAGCAAATCCTCTCGTGTGAATCCTGTTAAGCACAACATGCAGTAGTGCTTCGTGCAACAGTGTTTTGTCTGATCAAAAAGCAACGCGGAGATCCGTTTTACAAAGCAATAGTGCCGTTTTTCCCCTGACTCTATTAGCATAAGGTTTATCCTTTCTAAATTTTTCTCTTTCTCACTTATCCTGTGTACTATCACACAGTTGTTTTCCCATCCAAATACATTTATTGCCAAGTTTTTGTTCTGCTTCTCAAGCTCGTCTATCTGTTTCACAGGTGTTGGGAATTCGATTCCTTGGTAGTTTATTCCGTCGTTGGTTGGATATTTGCTTGGTCTTTGTGCGTTCTTTCCATCACTTGGTGGGAATAAAGCGGCTCTTAGTGCCCACTTCAAACATTCATTGTCCCTGTTTTTCACGTTTACTATGGCCTTATTTTTTGCCAGATTTGGTGGAAGTGGCAGATATGCTCCTCCTTTCAACGGCTGATAGCGTGCGACATTCACATATGCTGCTTTTATCACTTCAACTTCCCAATCTGATCCCGCCACTGACCAGTTTTCTATTTCTCCATTTACTTTTTCTATGAATTTGTTGAATTCTGTTTCAATCCTGTCTTCTTCGTGCCTTTGGATAAAATGGGGTTCTGTTTCATGAAAATAATATTGCTTTTCGTCGTTTACTTCTCTTGAAAATTCCACTTGTAACCCGAAACTTACTTTTAAGTTTTTTAACGTTTTGAGTTCTTGTTTTATCAGATCTTTGTACTTTTCTTTGTTTTCTCTTGCGAACACCAAAATGTCTTGGTTGTTTGGGTTTCCTCTGGTTGGAAGCATCCACCAAACTCGAAGCCATTCCCGGTAATTTCTTTGTGATATCATAAACCGGTCATGTACTCCATCATTTTCTGGGTGTTGTTCTTGTTCAATAAATTCTTCCCGATTTTCGTTTGCTGCTGCCATGTTTTGCTTTCTTCTGCTTTTCTTCAAATGCAAAATTAATTCTGACACAGAATTCGTATATTCTTCTGCAGATTTTTCTTCAAATGGAAAATTAATTCTGACACACTCTGCGTCACAATATTTCATGTGCTTGCTTTTCTTCAACATGGTTTATGCCTCTCCCGCGGGTCACGCTTTTTTTTGCTTGCGCCTTTGTTTTCACCTTTTGCACGCTTGTTGGGTAAGTGGTTGGCGGCATGATCAAAGTGGTATTTGTCTGGCTTGTGTCCTTTCGCGTTTGTGCTGGTTGCCTTTGGTTGCCGAAAAAAAAAAAAAATGCGCTCTTCTTTGGTTCCTCTTCCTCCGCTTGGGTCACGCTCTTTTGTTTGGCTCTCTTTCGCCGTCCTTCGCTTGGCTGGTTTGTTGTTCTGGTTTCCCGCTCACTTGTTTGGTTTATTTTCTCTTGCTTTCGCTTGTCTTGGCTGGTTTATCGCCGCTTGGTTTCTCCGCCGCTGTTCTCTGTTGGTTCTCTGTTGGTTCACTTTTGGTGCTCTGTTGACACACTGTTTGTGCACTGTTGTGCACTGTTGTTGCACTGTTGGTGCACTGTTGGTTCACTTTTGGTGTTCCAGCTTTGACACCAGTACCGCTGTAATAAGTGCACCAGAACAAGTAAAAATTTGATTTTTACAGGTGCGCTGAGTGTGCCAGAAATCCAAAAATTGTTTTAGGGGGGTGTGCCAGAACCACCACCTTTTTTGTGTGTGGCTGATATGAAAATGCGTTTCACATTTCCCTACCAATTCTGATCCCCCGTGCAAGAAATCTTCCGTACTTTACTCTTAAAAATCTTGAGGTTACCAAAAATGAATAATAATAGTTTTGATAGTGGAAAATTTAGCCCGGAGATGCATTTTGTTGGTTTTTATTGTACGCCTGTTTATTCATTTGCTTCTTAAAACACCAGTTTGAACATCCCAAACAAAAAAATATCCATTCCTGTAAAGCTGCGCGTCTGCTTCAAATGAAAAGGTAACAACTTATTTATTTATTTTTTTATTAAGTTTACTCCATAAATTATTAACTTTATTAACGTTAAAACGAACTGCTTTATTGTCTCTCATATTATCAGCAATTCAAGAAAGCTTTGTTTACAATTGCCGAGCGGAAGGGTTGGAAAGTGGAATCTGCCGTCCAAGCTGGAAATATTCGCGGGTATGAGGGGATTAACCTCCGACGCCCAAGGAGAGAGGCACGTGTTGAATTTGGGGGAAGTGTAATGGCCGAAAGAGTAAAGTACTACATGTCCCTTAACCCGAAGCCAGCTCCACCAATTGAGGTAAGAAACGATATTTTATCTTTATTAAGTCTTCGCATTGTACCGTTATCGATGCCAGCTGACCGTTTAATCTTTTGTCTGTTGTTTCTCTCTCAAGCTTCATGATGTGCCCAGTGATCCCCGAAGAGCGGGAACTTGTGCCTTTGCCTCACGGGACATAAAAAAGTCCGATATAATATGTGAATATGAGGGTGAGGTAACTTCATTGGAAGAAGCGAAGAGGAGAGAAAGCCTTTATAAGGAAAAGGGGAAAGTGTGGGCCCTTATGGTTTTAGAGAGTGCGGTCCGCCAGATTGCGTGAGTGCTTTTATGAAGTGTATTGACAAGCTTGCTTACCAAGTTGAAAATTAAGAGACAGAATGTGGCAACTGAAGTACATATACGTAGTTTCTTTTGCAAATGATTTTAGTGCTATTAAAGAGAATAAGACATTACTTTATCGAATATATTACTTAATCAAAAACGCGTTACAAGAATAACATTGTCCTTTTAATTTTTTGCCCGAGTTTCCATTTCGATAAAAAAGATATTCAACTTAATTGTACTATTGTAGACCTGGAGTGAAACAATCAGGTTATTTGCACCCACCCAGATCGCGCCAGAGTGCCTAAAATGGTTTAAGGCCCGGACGTGGTAAATAAAACGCGTTAAGTAATAAGTATTCAAAGGCGTCAGACCACAATCTCAATGTTGGCTCCTGTAAAAAATATCTAATTGCCATAACCGTTCATCAGTAGGATGCCTAAAATGCTTGTAATTCGACAATTGGTTCCGGCGCCATTAAATAACAGTTTTGTTTTTGTTTAGTACTGCCGCAGAAAACAAAACGACTCAATTGATTATTGTAATGTTGTAATTGCAAGAAACACCGCATAATGTCATATTTTCTTATTTTTATTAGGATAGATCCGTATTGTGGCAATGTTGAAAGCGAAATTCCTTGGGGAGCAACATTAAATCACTCAAGAATGAATGCTAACGTTAAGCCCTTTGTCATGAACAGAAATTAAAGCAACCCAAGAGTGTTCTTTGTTGCTTTACATGACATCGCGGAGACAGTGGAGTTGTTGTGGGATTATAACGATGAAGAGTGGGCTTCATATTCAAACAGCCAAACTCTTCTCTAGTTATTTCATTTCTCTAACATGAATTATTTGTAAAAATGTTCCCTAAATGTCAGATACTTTGTATGAAGTATTTTTTGTTAATAGAACATTCCTATAAGTACTTAAAAACTGTATTGCGCTAACATCCAGGCTAGTGGTTAAAAGGAACATCCCATCATAAAAAGAATGACAGTTGAAACTGAAGTGATCAGCTATCGTTATTTACAGGCATATAACAAGATAACGAGGCATAAAATCTTTGTGCGTTTATAGATAAGTACTTTCGCGCTAGCCTTAAACAGTCTTCTTTAACTAGATGCTCTACTGGTCGCTTTTCATGGTTTACAGGAACGAGCAGCCTGGAAGACAATTCCTCTATCTGACGTTGTTTGTAAAATGAAACAATTCTCGGCTTCTCTTTAGTGTCAGCATTGAACCGTACAAACGAGGTTCCGGGGTGATGCACAAGTTTCAAGTTCCCCGCCTGATCTTCAACTTCTCCATAGCCAAAATTAAGCCAGGCTATTTTTTTTACTTCAAATTTAACTTTGTTTTCATCCACATTCCTGGCAATATATTCCCCTTTGAACCAGGTTTTATAGTTCTTGACCATGTCCAAAGTCACCCAATGTACCTCGATGTTTTGTAAATGGCTGTTTTTCAGTAATGTAGCCCATTCTTGAGGCACTTGTACTCTTTCTACTGTATCAAAGAACTTTTGGATACAACCGAATCGTCTGTCGAATATGGAATATGAATGTCCTTCTAAGAGAAATTTAAGATCTGTCCTCAGAAACTGTCCACTTTTCACTAAATATTCAAGGTAGAAAAACAAGTAGCATTCTTTAAATTGACCTGGCGCGTTATCACTCCAGACTGTCAGCTGGTCAAATTTCCCGTATTTCGTTTGAAGCTTGTTGAGAAGATGATTCAACGAAGATATTACCTCATTAGGTCCTGCTCCACCAATACTGTCATCATAGAAGAAGCAATGAATATTTTCTTCATTTGCACAATAAATTCCCAACAGATTGGTCCTTAGTTTCCTGCGGTAGTGGCTATCTTGTGCGGGCACTTTCGGAGTCGGCAAGGTCTTATGATAATCGAGTTGCAATACGAGGACTTTTGGAAACATGTTAAATGCTCATATGTTTTATTGATATTGCAATGTATTAAATAGTATTTGATTTTCACCTACTAATTGTCGTTTTCAATAATTAAAATTCGCAAATCCTCAGGCAAAAACGTTTTAGAAGAAATTACTTCAAAAAAAACAATCATACGAACTGCGTCACTAATCTTCTTATCTTCTGCGTCACCACCAGGGTGCCATGTAGCAGAACGAGTCACGTTTCAAAGTTAGAAAGAAGGATCTAGGAACATATACCGTGTAGCGACAAATGTCTTTCGGGATGCCAACTTTTACTCTCACTTCTTGAAAGAAACATTTTGGCAACATAACAAATACATCTGGAATCATTAATTTAAGAAACAAATAACTTACATGGCAGTTAATATCAATGCAACTGACCGGGTTCAAATGTTAACAAAAATAAATAGATTTCAGTTTGGTTCACCATTCTTGTATCAGGTCGTAGATAAAGCATTCAATCGACCTAGGCATAGTGCCTTGTGAAACACGGTCAATTTTCTACATCAACTGATTTGATTTGGTTTGGTTAACAAGTTTTTGCGCGACTTAATTTTCGCTATTGCAAAAAAGAAGAAACACTGCCAAAACAGCTCAACGTGAAAATTAATGACGCGAAATTTAAAACCTCGTGCTTCCAAAACGTAACATGTCAACCTATTTTAATTTTTGGTGTTGTTATCGTCCTGTTCATTCAAAGCTATGGCGACTGTTCTGGAAATCATTTAATTTTAGCGTTTAAATGTGTTTATTTTACTCCTCCATTTCCACTTTTCCTTGCAGTCATGCTAGTCAATTAGTATTGCACCCATTCCACCGACATTTCTCGTGCTTTCATCTGCAGTTCTCACGTTTCTGCTTTCTTGGTCATCACCTTACGATCAGTTATAACATTTCATTTTAAATATAAATTGATGTATTTCAACTGAAGGCTTTCACAAGTTCAAAAATTGTACTTGAAGAGAAATTCTCGATGCTTTTCGTCGTATTAATGATGCTTGATAGTTTGAAACGTTTCGCCAAGAAAGTAGAAGCAAGTTAAAAAAAGTATCGTTGTTGGTGTGTATGCACGACTTATATTTTACCCATTTCGTTTCTTTTGAAGGGGCACTTGAGAATATCGCCCAAAATTCATTATGGTTTGCTCTCTGAGCACATTTTCATTTCATATCTTCCTGTTAGTCCATCAGGAGTATTTTAAGCACGAGCAAAGATACCAGGTAATGGTTTAAGCAACGAATGAAGCTGAAAACAGCAAAACCCCTGTGACAGTGCTCCTTTAAACAAGGAGTTCTTGTATAAAAGGGGCCTGGTATCACCATTCTTACGCCCAGTTGTCAGTCAACCATCAAAGCGTAAACAACTGACAAATAACCGCGCTTTTTTACGATAGTTACTTAGAAAATGGACGCCATTTTGCTGATAATGTTGTGTAAAAATTAGCAAGCAATGTATTATCTTCGTCAAGCGTATATTTTGGTTTCATAAGATTTTGAAGCCCGTTTGGTTTGCAGAACGCTTGACGAAAGGTGTGAAATGTGGGAAGGGCTATAACGTCTATAGTGGAACGTCTCCGTTTAAATATTTGTGCTCCTACAGTTGTGAGACAGACGACCATCTAGGTTCGTCAGCAGTTATCATTGATGCTAAATCAATCTCGATTGTGAAGGAAGCGCGTTTCGTTTAGAGTTACATTGAATTTTATAGGCATTCATAACGGTCTTCGGAAGCTCTGAATCCAAAATTTTGCGCATGGCTAGTAATTTCAAGTTAAAAGCTGACGATCGCACAAGTTAAATACGCTATGCAATAAATTCTTTTGAATTATACTTTATTTGAACTTTTCGTTCTCAATATAACTTCAAAATCGTTACTTAAAATTCAGAAAGACAGTATCACTTAGATCGAAGGGAAACCGATGAGGATGTTTTAATAAACTACATCAAATAACGTCAAATGCTTGACCTGAAAAACGAAATACTTCTGTTACAAGAAATAAGGTCCGCTTCAAATGATTTCCTAAAGGCTCGTTAACTGAGAAAATTTCCTTATTGCAATTGAATACCATTTTCTAGTTTAGAGTGACAATTTTTCATCAAAGATCATTACAGTTTTAAAGGAATAAAAACTCATAAACCCATCAGCAATATTATAATTAAGGCTTATTTTCAAGAAACACAGACATTCGCCCCTCGAACGAGAAAACAACGACAACAACAACAACACTTTATTCACACTTCCATTACAGAGTTTGTCAAACTTATTCAATAATTAATAACTCAACACGTAGAAATTCTTCAGCCATAGCAAAAATTAAATACTGGTTCCGAACAGCCATCTCAAGTAAAGAATGTAGCTTTCAACCTGTGAAAGAAATGCAAGGATTATTCTAAATATAACTGAACAACTTAAACTAACTAAAATAAATAACACGTCATCGATAAGTATCAAAGTCAGTTAGATCACAAATATGTCTAAAAAATCGATCCAGCCACAACATCAAAGCATCCATAAAGACCAAATAGGTTTACCAAAAACTCCATAAATTTAGGACGCAGATCAGGCAAAACACATTTGCAGAAAGGTTGGTCCGTAACATATTTATTTAAGATACAACCATATTAAAATGACAACTTTGCCAGCAAATTGTGCAACCGGCTAGCTGGTGCCATCCAGCTGTTGCCCTTGCCGTCTCGGAGTGCAATCGGCCACGGACAGGCCAATTCCAGTCCCATAACCTTGCATCATATGACTGGATTGATGAGAACCGTGTCAAACTCACACAGGCCGGCCTGGGAATTTTCCAGCAAAAACACCGGCTTTTCCAATCAATCAATCACGGCCAACCTGTCACCAGGTGGCATGCACACCCACATTTTCTTGTGAGTGGCAGGCTGTCACTGGTTGTGCTTAACCCTGGCCCCAGGGACCATGTAGACCCTCCTGCAGAGAAAAAAAAAACACTTTTCAGACTAGAAATTCAGCTTTTCTACCCACCCCACCCCCCCTGGGTTTGCATCGTTGGTGCCCAACTTGGTACGCGCTAAAAGCCAGGTGCCAGGGCAGTGTGGTGATACCCTTGTTGACGTTAAGCCCCCCGGTATTTTAAGCGCTGGGCTGGCCTGACTGCCGGCATTCAGGCGAAAAAGTTTTGGCTGAAGGTTGACCACGTTCTCAAAAATCCAGACATATATGTTAACCTGGTTCGGCGAAAATTTTTTAATTTCCGCACACGAAGTGAGCGAGTGAGCGAGCGAGCTTCGTGTGCGGAAATTAAATAAATTGTCGCAGAACCAGGTTAACATATATATCAACCAGCAACGGTGGTACAGCTCGCAACAAAATATACAACAAGATAGTTTCGAATTTCGAGGCCGGAGAGGTTCGCAGCCAGTTTGGAGGCCATCTTGCAGAGTACGACGACTGTCCCAACAAACATCTTCGCCGGACATTCTGGCACCCAGATGTGCAGGCAAGGTGGTGTACAAGACTCGAAACAACCCTGTACGCATGCGACATAGAAAATATACCAGTCGGAAACATCTTGCAGGATTTTTTGACCCTTGTTTCGAAGCCAGCGGAAACCGAGGGTCTCTTCGTGGTCCAACCCTTAACAAAGCAGTGGGAGAATCTCGCAGCCAACCTCGATCGATGCCTGGTCGTTGCCGACAGACCAGAATGCACTATTTGGGTCGGCTGGTGCGCCAACACACAAAGACACAGGCTATGTGGCGTTCGGATCCAACCACCTGCGGCCAACATGGCAGACGACGAAGCATGGAACAAAACTGTGGAATGGGCGGCAGCAGACTTTGGGTTTCGAGCTTGCCCGATATTCCGGCTCGACATCGTGGGTGCCAACGAAGAAGGTTTGGAGATTGCCCCACTACGTTGCTACACAAAAGCAGCCGATTCGAACACAATATTGGCCGCAAGCAAAAAACCGACACAGCTCCACCCGAACGGGACAGACCTCTCGACAATGCTGCCACCAGGAAGAACAGTATCGTGGGTCTGGAGGACAAAGAAATGCCACGCATTCGGCAGGGTCAAATCGAATTTCGACCTCCAAGAAGTTCCCGAAATCGCTCGAGAACAAGAAGTCTACAATCTATCCACCCGGAATAGGAAGAAGATTGGCGAAGAGCAGTTCTGGCCAGAGTCGAGGAAGAAAAGAAAAGACAACAAGAAGTCCAAGACCACAAATAGCCCACCTTGTAGAAGCTAGAACACGATACACACAGCTGTCCTGAAAAATATATAGACAGGTAGAAGAAAAGCTTGGGAAGCCCAAAACAAAGAAAATTGCGAACCTACCTACCAATAGAATTTGGAATGTACTTGGCTACAGGCGGCAAAAAAAACAAGCAGAGCAAGCCTAGAGTTGTTTTGCGAGAGGAAAAGCCAGCACAACAAGCAAGTCCAGCCAATGCTGCAGCCAATGCAGAACCCAATGCAGAAGATGCGGATGCAGTGGTAGTGTGGGCAAACCAAAAACTAGTTAGAATACTCGATGCCTGCGAGAAATTCTTCGAGTCTGCCGAGGACTCCTACGGCAGGGCAACGTTCTGGCTTGTCTCGAAAGGGGAAGATATTCTGCGAGGTCTGGCGCTTCTTATACAACCCTCTAGGTCTTTCGAGACGAACGACGGCGAGACTATTGTATACAACCCAACCGACGTTCTTTCCTGCCCAGAGCCAAAAAGGACAGCTTCGCTACAGCTCCTCAAAAAGGAAACAGCGAAAAGACTCTGGGAGGTGCCTCCAACCCTTGCAAACTATCCCCACGAAAGTCCGCCGCCAAAGCAGAAAAAAACAAAAAAAGCTCTAGACATCCCACCAGGAGAATACATTTGCCAAGGCTTTGCCAATTCAACATTCCGAAACAACCCACGCACAATTCTATTTCTGCTTCCTCTTGTGGAGGACCTGGAACCGGCAACAGACATGGAAACCCCAGTCTCGGGCTATTTTCTGCAACAAGAGGTCGATGTGCAAGGTGGTGTCGAAGAGCTCCGCAAAAAAAGAAACCAATTGTTCTGCAGCATCGGAGACGAGAGGACAACACCACAAAAAAAGAAAGATCGCCTTGTTGTATTGTCCTAAAACTTGGCAACAACACCTGGTTTGGGAACAACAATAGTCCCACCTGGAAGACGGAAACAAAGACCTCCTCCATAGGCTACAGCGAAGAGCTCCCCATGGTCCCCATCAAACCATTTTTTCGAGGTCTCCGCATCTATTGTGCCCACAATGCGGGCCATCGGTTCGACAAGCGTTCTAGAATAGCTACGAACAGCAGCCCTATCTTCCCAACAAGTTTTTTTCTTCTAGCTCCTCGTATTGTTTCTCGCAGACAAGAAACTGGTTGAAAGGAAACCGCGGTGCACAACCTTTTCTTCGCACAAGCTCCATTGTTCTATACTACTGTTGTTGTTTGTTTCCAATTGCGAGCACTCTATTCCATTGAACGAATTCCTTTTTTGTTCGCAGACTTTTGTGGATTGTGCACAGGCTGCTGTGGCGGGTTGGCCAACTCCTCCTTTGCGGCATTCTGTTGTTGCCACTCTTCGAATTTCGGTCGCAGTGTTGCATGCAGAAGCAGGAGGACAGAACCAATCCCACCAGCAATCCCAACAACCTGCACAACACCCCAAGCAGCAGACGTTGCGGCATTGGCGGCGCCCACTATTCTGTCAGTTTGCACTCGAACAGCATTGCTGTTTTTTTTTTCTCTGCTCTCCAGGATTCCTTCGCTATTTTGTTCCACTTCCGCTTCCAGCCCTTGCAAACCTTCCCCATCTCTTCTACATCTTCGTAGTGGCTTTCTTGGGTCTCCAACAACAAATCCATATTTTTCTGCAGGTCCTGCACGCCGGCCAGGATCTGCGGCAGAAGAACATCCTGCCACTTTTTTTCTGCGGGCTCTGCAGGCCTTGCAGCCGCTTTTTTCTGCTGTTGCAGGAGAGGCACATTTTTTTCAAATTTTTGGCGGCCTTGCATCCGCTGTTTTTTGCAGGCCTTGCAGGCGCGGAAAAAAATACGACAACCAAATTTTGTACACAAGCAGCAGCCAGACAAAGGAGACACACATTTTTTTTCAGCCAAATTTTCGGCGGCCTTGCATCCGCTGTTTTCTGCAGGCTTTGCAGGCCTTGCAGCCGCTGTTTTCTGCTGTTGCAGCCGCGCATTTTTCTTTTTTATACAGCCAAATTTTCGACCATGCAGCCGCTGTTTCTGCAGGCTTTGCAGGCCTTGCAGCCACTGTGCGAGTATTTTCTAAACCATTGGCAGCAAAACTTTCTTCCCAGACGGTCTTTGCAAGATCTGCTGCAAAGCCTGCAGAAACAGCAGCTGTATAGTCGAAAATTTGGCTGTTCGAAAAAATACGCGGCTAAAAGACCTACAACAGCAGAAAACAGCAGAAAACAGCGGCTGCAAGACCTGCAAGAGCCTCAAGAGTCCACGTGGGCCCGAAGAGGATAAATAATAATAATAAAATAAATAAGGCCTGCAGAAAACAGCGGAAGTAGTAAAGGGCGGTCATTTGGGCCGTAACCAATCACAGAGCAGCATAAGGGACACGTGACTCGTCTCGACCAATCAGAAAGCGTCTAACAAAATTACCCATGAGCATTTTTGTTTTTAGCGGTCGTAGTAAACCCTAACCCTAATCCTAACCCTAACCCATCTCGACCAATCAGAAAGCGTCTCACAAAATTACCCATGAGCATTTTGTTTTTTAGCGGTTGTAGTTCAAAGATGGCGTCGCCCATGAGTGGAAAACTGCGCCCCAGCCCTCAACAGAGGATCTGGACCCGTCTCACGGATTTCCAGGGCGAGCCGTAATCGATAAAAATCGATAATGGGATGACGTCACTGCGTAGACGCGTGGAGCACAGAGGTTTTGACTGTGAAGGGGCCATGTTGTAAAAAGGAAGAATGTTGCTGAGCGCGGCACTATATGGGTAGAGACAGCCTCGAGGTGGAATGGGCCAATCAGCGACGAGATGACGTAATGGCTTTCCGGTCCCCCACTCCTTAGGGGAGCGTATTATTTTCCAGTCCTTTCGCTAGATGGGGCTCTCCTCGGGGTTGGTTACCCGCGACTCGTGTTGGGATCCCTGACCTAGCGAAAGGAGCGGAAAAGGGTATCATCGGGGTGCCACCCCGACTCGTTGTCGCTGGAACTATTTACAAATTGAATGCAACGATATTTACAATATTTACAAATTGCAAAGGAGCTCTGCCATCTCCACGTCGTGCTCGTCCAAGGCCTGCTTGTAGCCGTACGGGTAGGACGTGAAGGTTTCTAAGTCGACCACCCTCTTGTCGAAGACTAGACCGTACTGTTTTGTTCTCGGTGATACTTTCAGGCGTTTCGTGGCAGGTTCCCGTGTGAAAAAGTGCGGGTTGGTTACCTCCACGTCTCTGCGATCCCCTTATGGATCTGTTAGTTGCTGCAGCAGGTTTCTTTTCAGGATAGAGAAGTTTAGTTGTGCGGAACCACGTACGGATTTCAAGGGAAACCCTCGCACCTTGCAGCAGACTTGACCCTGGTCTGTGGTCTTCCAGCTCGTCAGTCATGTCTTCGAGGTAGTCACCCAAGGAAATGTCGACAAGACCCGGTTTCCACTTGGTTTACTTCGTAAATAGTGATGATTCTGTAACCCATCTCAACGGCCTTTACGAGCTCGGGCGTACACCACGTACCGGTTAGCATGAGCTCGTCGTCAGTGTGAGAGCAAACGCAAGAACGGTCCACGAACGGTTTGCACATTTCTGTCTCTACGCAGGAACGGCATAGAGGAAAGACCAGCTTTCCTCCGCAACGGCACGGCAGCACCGGATGAAAGAGCTCGTACGGAGGAAGGATGGTGATTTTTGCCATGCCGAAGTAGCTCGCGATGTTCTGGTCCTCTGGGTGAGTGATGATGGTCGGATGATCCACAGGATACTCTGCGTACTTGTTGACCCAAGGGTAGAGCGACTTGACGTCCACGTACTTGATGCGTTCCCCTTGGGTCTTGTCCACACACGAGTAAAGGGTGACGGCATTGGTGCGTCCACCGAAGAACGCGTCCCGTGGTTGGAGGGGTTCCTCTACGTGGATGGTGGACAGGAAGGCTTGAAGGGCCGTGTCCGTCTGTACATTCCATTCCCACTCGCATTCCCATACGATGACCAGATTGTATCCTTGGCGAAAAAGAATGTCTTCTTTGGCCTTTGTTTCCTTGTGGAGTTGGCTAAAGGTACGATCGCTCACTATGCTCTGTTGATGTCGGTGTGGAAAGCAAGTGGGACAGCCGTGCCACAAACATCCGTTGAACTCGTAGACCGTGCTGGTGATTTGATCTAACCCGTCGACCAGATAGGAATGGGCCGGGGTGAACACGCGCACTTCACCACCGTTGAAGGCGTGTCGTATGCGGTCCCCTTGTTGTTCGCAGGACGGAGAAGCATTCGCTCTCAATCTGTGTTCTTGCCACGCTAACCACTTGAGTGCCTTGATGGATTGGTTGGAGGTCGCGCCATGCCAACCGCTAGGAGGTTCTACCGCGATGGTGTTTTTTGGAAGCTGTTTTTTCTCCAGTAACGATTGCAGGCCGAGGCGATGGTGATACACTTCTCCATAGATTTGAAGTCGGCTTCCTCCTGGAACTTTTGACAGCCTGCCTTGAGTAGTTTTACGTCCGAGACGCAGTACGCTTCCATCTCCGTTTTTAGAACGAAGTGGTAGTCGTTGTCGACCTTGTCGGCGTACCACGTCTCGAACGCAGCTTTGACTTTGGCAGACATGCCTTCTGGGTCGTAGGTTTCGGCTGGTGGCATGGGTCCCTCGTAATCTTGGTTTTCCGCCGTGTTGAAGAGATGAGTTAATAAGCCCTTGCATTGTTCGGTGATGCCGAAAGTTTCGGGAAGGGCCGAGAGAGGGAAAGAAAGAAAGCAGAGGGAGTCTTTGAACGTGATGTCGCCAGTAGATACGGAAAGGACTTTGGTCCCGATACAGATCTGGTTTTCCACGGTACGATGGGTGTCGTGCAAGTACTTCACAACGAACATGCCATCGTACCCTTTGAAATTATGGAAGACGCAGATGACCTTGCGTGTGTCTCCGTATTCGTCTACAGTTAATCCGTCCAGGTACTCCATCAAGTCCTCGGTGCATGATGGACCGTAGAAGGAGAGCTTGTCGTCTTCGTCTTCGGGCTCTACACACACGAGAATGGGTGTCTGAACATGGTCTGCGTCGGTGACGGCTTCGTAGTCCGCGTATACGAAGAGGGGTCGCGGTTTTTCCACCCACGCCCGACCGTTCTCGTCCATCTCCACGATGGCACGCGTACCCACCTCGGCCAATGGTATCTTCTTTAATTTCGGCTCGTTCTCCTCAGGGTCCAAGGGTTGGATGTAGCATTTGTGGGATGCCAGCTCCACCTCTTTCTCGCAGAAGGGGCACTTGTCCCACTCGCACTTGTGTTTACGCCGCGGTTTTCCACGTTTCTTTTCTTTGGAGGCAGCGTCGTAGGTCTTGCAACAGGAAAGACACTTTTTCTTGGTTGCGCACAAGGAACGGCATGTCTTGGTTTCTTTCAGATGAGAAGAGAAGCAGCTCTGTCCAAAGAAACGACGATGGCATAGGTTGCAGGTAAGAGATGGTCGAGGGAACGTACCGGGTGGAAGATCAGCTTTGGCCGAGGTAAAGTCCGGGCACTTGGTCTTCTCGCAAGAACGGCACCATTGGCCCTTACACGGATGATGGTTGATGTCGTCGTGATCGTAGCCTCGATCGCAGTCGTGGCAGTAATACGACTTGGACAGGAACCCACTGAAAGAGTTGCAACCGCGGTAGAGGTGGTCGACCTTGACGAGGAGAATCTGTTTGGGGGCAGGTGGTCCCGCAAAGACGATACAATGGGGTTTGTCCACGGACATGACCTTGATCTGGTATCTGGTAGGAACCGCTTGAAACTTTTGGAGTTCGGCAATACCGCAAGGGCCTTCGGGTACACCGGCCAGTCCGTGTAAGTCCTTAGCCAAATGTGTCTGGATGGGACGGCCTTGTCTCAAGTTCTTGTAGTCAGGGCCTGCATTCCCCTCGTCGGCGTAGGAGATCGTTGTCGTCGTTGGAGATAAGTGTCCAACCGATCACTGCCATCCTCAAACTCCTCCACGGTGAAAGATGTGGACTGGAACGCGTGTGTAAAAGCGTCCGACTGCAGCGTGAAGTGCAGAGTGGAATGGGGCTGCAAGGTCGAGTCCGAGGCGATCTGGTGACGAATGGTTCTTCGTAAGGCCTCGGTCACTTCGCGGCCCAAGTCGTCGCGAGGCGTCAGCTCCCTGGTTTGACGAAGCGTGGCCTGGAACCGTTGGCGGTCTAGGACTTGGTGCCAGTTCCTGCGCGGTCCCACGGGACGTAGCTGAAAATCCAGCAATGGCGGACCGCCACCCACTTGTTGTTGTTGTTCGTCCAACATGGCGACGAGCGAAGGATCGTGAACCCATTCGTCGAAGTCGTCAGAGAAAGAATGAGGTCTTTTTTCCACTTGTTGTTGTTGTTTGTCCAACATGGCGACGAGCGAAGGATCGTGAACCCATTCGTCGTCGTCGTCAGAGAAAGAATGAGGTCTTTTTCCCACTTGTTGTTGTTGTTCGTCCAACATGGCGACGAAAGGATCGTGAACCCATTCGTCGTCGTCGTCAGAGAAAGAATGAGGTCTTTTTCCCACTTGTTGTTGTTGTTCGTCCAACATGGCGACGAGTGAAGGATCGTGAACCCATTCGTCGTCGTCAGAGAAGGAATGAGATCTTTTTCTTTCGTTCCTAAAGGAACGGGCCGAAGCCCTGCTCCCAGAAGAAATCATCGAGATGATCCGCCATTACGTTGTGTCCTCGTTGTTGTTGTTGTTGTTGTTGTCGTCTTTTACCGTTTTTTAACCCTCGTTTTTTTTTCGTTTACAGTACCCAGAGAAGATCCGTCAAAGAAACCAGATGGGATGGGGAAAAATAAACAATCTGATCGCGTACTTGAACCCAGAACCGAAGAGGGATTCTCTGGCCACGTACGTATCTAAATTACATGTTGTTCTCCCAGACTTTTTTTTTTTACTGCAAATAAAAAGCGTTATTGTACTTTTTCAGAATTTACGGATTGATTTTCTATTGTCCGCACTGTGACCAATATAGCTTGTTCATGAACTTTTGCAACCAAATTTATTGTTGTAATTGTAACGCGAACGTCGTTTGATTTTTTTCCTAGGTTGTCTTGCGGTTGCTCGATACCTGTACGAAACTTACTGTACTTGTTCGATCGAATCCCGTTTTGAATATAGACCATCTTTTTCTCGACTGTATTAGATCTATCAGAATTCCTCTTTTTCTTTTTGCCGTAGACATAGATTGAGTTTTTCCCACGTGTGATACTATCTTTACGGCTTGATGTTCTGGTGTTCTAACTGCGAACATCATAGTGTTTTCATGAACTTTCTTGGAGAGAGTTTTTATTGTTCTACTTGTAACGCGAACGTTATTTGATTTTTTTTCCTAGACCTCCAGATATCTTCAAGATACGTATTTTAAATAAAACGATTTTATCTATACTTTTGTGTTGTAAAAAATACAATTCTCACGAAATTGTAATTAAGAAACGTACTTTCTTTTTACTGTTTAAAATGTAATAAGATTTATATACGTCATTAAATAAACCGTTTCATTATTTTCTTAGGTTTTTTTTCCTTGGATCGTCCCCTGCGTTTGTTTTGTTTCAGAATGGTTATTTTGTTTGTCCTGTAGACACGAACACGAGTGGTTTTCTAACTAGACGTATTTTTTTTTTGGAAAAAAAATGTTCTTAATACAAGATATTTTTATTTCTACATGTGAATGATTGTACCAATTAAGATTTTTTCTCCATTTTTCAGATTCGATGAGGGAGAAATATGTTTTAAGTGCACTAACTGTTTAGCATTAGGGAAAACAAGTTGTGGGGTTTTGTATTGTATTAAGAGTAGTGAATTATTGTATTATTTTTACAACGAAAATTTATATGAATAAAGTTTTTTTTCTTTCACCGATCATTATTGTATTATTATTATTATTGTAACAGATATTGTAACACAGAGTATGATGAATAAAAAAAGCTTTATTAGTTACACGTGTGTTGTCATCCATAACCAGAACGCGTGACATTCTACCATGCTACAATGCAAACGTTGGCAATTAAAATGAAAACCGCAATCGGGTAAGGGTTCTACGATCTTTTCTAACACTCGTTCGAATTTCGGACACGAAGCGAGTAAAGTTCCAACAGTTCTTCTTTTACTTTGAATTGATGGAGGGCCTTTTCGTCTTTTGTGGTAGAAAACGTCAATCCGTGCACGTTGTATTTCACGTACCAGACCGTCCTCTTGTCTTTGGGGGATAACGCGTCCCAACGTACGGGAGGGTAAAAGCCCACTCGTCCGAATTCCCCATTCCACGCGTGATAACCCAGTTCCCTCACCGCAAATTTGTCTTCTACGCGAAAGCCTTCCAAGTCCAAAACCGTGCACACCTCAGCGTCTGTAAGGATGAGGACGCTCGTTAGTCGCTTTGCTAAACCCCTTGGGTAACGCGACCGCCCACTGGAAGAAATCGCACTTGAAGGAATTGCGACACTTGAAGTAGAGTCTCCCCGGGTTCTTTTCCGACTTGGACATGCACAAAAAGACGGAACAGCCACAATTACAATTTAGATCTTTCTGGTTTCTGGAGTAAAACTCGTTCAGGGTGTCGCGGAACTTTCTAAAATACTGGGGGGCCTCTTCCACACCCATACACACGTGACACAAATCTCCGTCGTCGTCGTCTTTACCCACGCCGCACATGTAGTACTCCCATCAGTTCTTGGCTTGCTTGCGCAGCAACGGGGTTCGGTCGTGTATGGGGCACGTCAGAGGAATCGAGGCTAGGAAGGCGTCTGGGTCGAATTCTGCGAAGCAATGCGAGAAAGGACGTGAGTCTTTATGTGACGGCGTTTTGACGTGTAGGGTCTAGAGAGATGTCTCTCTGCTGCATCTGACGACCTTGCAGGTCCCTCGTCTTTTATGTAGCATTTTGGCGGATCGAAAATCCAAAACGAACCAATCGCGACGAAGGGCAAAGGTCAGTACTTTTCCATCATCTCCTTGCCCGGGCTTGCCCGCCACCACGTAGGACCTTGACGGTGATTGGTGGATTTCGATCCGTCGCTAAGGTATATAAAGCGAGTGGCGCAACACTCCATTTCAATCATGAATGTGGAAGAAGTGACAGCAGAGCTGACAAAGGCACTCAAAAAGTTACAGACCAAGACGGGGCAAAAAGCCTTCGACTTTGAAGTGCGTGTCGTGCCTGCCGAGTGCGACACCTTTGAAAAGTTTAAACTATGGTTTTTGACACCAGAAGCTTCTACATCAACAACACCAAAAGTCGAAGGAATCGTGAACGATCCGGACCTTTACGCCAAAATCGCCACCTTTTCCACACTGGACGACGTGAAACCAGACGACCACACGACCGCCTTCTTGTTCGACATTTGTCACATCCCGTTCAACGAGTACGAACTGACCGAGGAATGCTTACATCTACAGAACCCAGACTGGTTCGACAAACATTGGGCATTCGTCAAAGGTATGTACGACGTGTACTTGTTCCAGCACAGGTGGTTAGAGTATCATCACCCGCAAAACAAATTCGTGATCTGCGACAAGCCTGATTTGGAAGGTGACCATGCAATCGTCACCGGCGACAAGGGCGCTCTGTCGTTCTCTGCCGTGCACGCCCTGGAATCTCTGTTCGGTTGTTTGACTACGGCACGCGATCTGATCGAGGACGATATAGTGAACCCCTTTGATCTGAAGGTGGAGGACACCTACGATTACAAATGACTGTGCGACAGACTCGCCCGACTGTTGTACGCAGCAAGAGAGACGAGCGAATTCTGGTTCGCCAAGACCAGGACCCTGGTGCGCGACTATGGATGCGACATTTGCAGGGAAGAATGGGACGCTTTAGAAGCCAGAGACATGAACTTGTACGATAAGGAATTAAGAGAATTTAGATCGTGTTCTAACGACGTAGGGTGTTGCTACATCAAGGGTGCCTTTTTTGTGAATAAAAGTTCATTTTTTACCCTGTTGTCTTCATTCGAGTCATGAATAGCGAAGCGTACTGGTGTTGGGTGAAAGACGTGTGTCGACGCGTCTATCTCGACGAATTACACCAAAGTGCTGCCCGCCTTGGTGAAAGGGTACAACATCACGTTTCACTGAAGCATCGGCATGGCACCCGCCGAAGTGAACTCAGCCAACCAAGAAGCCGTGTGGAACGTGTTGTACGCCAAGAGCTTGAAAGGGAAGAAAAAAAGAAGACGTCGCGACTTATTCAAAGCGGGCGACAAGGTACGTCTCAACACGAAATTTCGTCCTTTTCAGAAAGGTTACTTGCCCGGATGGACGGAGGAAGTGTTCGAGGTCTCGAGTGAAGCCGGAACCTCCTCTGACCACTTACGAGTCGGACGAATACGACGGTCGCGGCGAATATGCCGACAACACGAACAATCACTTCAAGATGCGACTACCCAACCCCATTCGTTTGGAAGGACAAGGTTGGAAAGTGGGATTGAGCAGCATTTCCTTACCCGATGCCAAAGTGACCATTCCGGCCGTGACCGACGATCCAGAAACCAGCCTCTTCACGTACGCGTGGGTGAGAGATAATGCCGGCACGACCTATGGCACGCGATTAAGCCAAAGGACCAGCAGAATCAATGTAAACGACTTCAACAACGTGTTTTCCACCTTTAACGGCGTGGAATTCATGAAAAGCGTGACGAATTTGTACGAGCAGAAAAAAATTCATAGCCTACAGTGGCCCCTTGTTAGGCAGCAAGTACCTCGAAGTACGAGACGGCAAGCGTGCCTACATCACATTCAAGTGGGAAGGAGAGGAACTCGTCTTGGACAACAAAGAGACGACTCGCAGAGCAAGTCCTCCAGTTGCATTCTTGATGAACAAAAACCTGGCCTTGAAGATGGGATGGCTGGCATACACGCAGCTCGGACTGGGTTCGGGACCGAATCTCCTCATGGAATTTGAGTCAGACACGATTCCCACCATAAAGACAATGCCGACGTGACAAGTTTGGCGGGAAATCCTAAATTGTGGGAGAGTAGTGGAGAGTTCCTCAAATTGAGCTTGTACTGCAACTGGCGATTCATCAACTTGAACAAATCGTTTCGACACGTGTTGGGGACCACGACGTCACGATCTCTGTTCGTGTACTCGGACGTGGCACAGAGTTCGGTGGTGGGCGATCAAGTCACCGATCTCTTGCGAGAAGTCAACTACGTGAGAAAAGGACAAGGCAGCGCTTACTTCGAACCGCTCCACGTACAATATATTCCGGTGCGCAAGGACACCTTGGACATTATCAAAACGCAAGTGGCCGAGACGAACGGACCCTTGACCACATTCAGTGTTGAAGGCAGGACCATCTTGACGTTGCATTTCAAGCGAGAATGAGAGAAGGTAGTTTGACGCGCTACGTACCCGACCAAGATGGCACAGGTTTCTTCAAAGACATCCTTTCCTCCACCGCCCGAGAAGGTTGGCGAGGTTTAAAAAGGGGTCCGTTGGGTCTACCCGTCAACATTTCCGCTGCCGTGGCCGGAGCCAAGAAAGGAGCGAAACGCTCGGTGAAACGTACGATAGAAAGAGAAGCCAGCAAGAGACTCAAGAGAGGCCTCAACGATCTGTTTGGTTCGTGATGATGAATCCCATCTATTCCAGACGAGTGAAACGGATAAGGAAAATAAGTCAACGAGGTGGGACGCTTTGGTCCGGCGCCGCCGGTGCCGCTCGATTACCTGGGACCGACTTGGTGAAACAACTGCAGCGAAAGTATCCTATAAAAAAGCGAGGTCAACGCGGAGGTACATTCATTCCCTGACGTCAACGCAAACGAAAACGATGACAGATCTCGTGCCTCCGACCGGATCGGCGGGCGTGTCCAATTCGAAATTGGATCTGTTCCTCGTCCCACCCACCGATGTCAGCATCTCCAGTTTTCGCATGGTGCCCACCATCCAGACCTTTATTACAGGAATTAACCCCGTGGACTTTCAGGTCGATCCGCAAGAAGATTACATCAATTTGAGTCGCAGTTACTTCGAAGTGGGATTGAGGTTGAAGAAAGCGGCGGACGGTACCAATTACGCAGTGGCAGACAACGTGTTTCCCGTCAACAACTTGGCGGACACCTTGTTCAAACAGATCAACGTCAAACTCAACGGAACCTTGATCAGTCCTCAGACCGACACGTACCATTACAAGGCCTACCTCGAAACGTTGCTGAACCACGACAGAGACGACGGCGACACCATCTTGAAACCCCAAGGCTGGTACAACGGCATTGACTGTCCCAACACGTTGACGGCTAACAACCTGGACGATGCCGCGCCACACGCCGCCTTCGAAGCTCTGACTACCACTCAACAAGAAACCGTGAAAGCCCTGAAAGCCGAAAGAGCCAAGTACCTGGGAGGTACCGTGCACGTGTTGCGCTTCATGCCCCACATCGAAGTGTTTCACATGGACAAGGTCTTGGTGCCAGGCGTGCAACTCTAGATCCAGATGTACTTCAACAACCCAGATCTGTTCACCGTGGGTGTCGCAGTCAAAGTCAGACTGTACCTCTGTCAACTGAGACTCAATCCCTCTGTGTACTTGGAATTGGAAAACAAACAGAGAACGACCAGGAAACCCGTCAGCTACACCACCATGAGAGGCGAAATCAGGACCTACAACATGCAAGGCAACCAACAACGCTTCGAGATCAACAACCTGTTTCAAGGACGCATCCCCAATCGCTTGGTGGTGGGTATGGTGTCGACGGCGGCTTTCACCGGCACGTTGGTCACCAACCCCTTCAATTTCCAGAAATTCGGTTTGAGCAGCATTCGTCAATTGGTGAGAGGAGATGAGTACCCGTACGAGACGTTGGAACTGGTGCACGACGACGACAGCAAGGGTCTGAGAGGATACTTCAGGTTCCTGCAAGCCACGGGGTGTCTGTGCTGAAAGAAAAGAAACATGGTGAGGAGCGAGGAATGGGGACAAGGCAGGAACAGCACGCTGTTCGGATGTTTGGACAGTCCCGAACAGAGAGGAGAGGTGCAGCTGGTCCTGAATTTCGGTGCCAATCCAGGAGTCAACATCACCGTCGTGGTGTAGGGTGAATTCGAAAACTTATTAGAAGTCGACGCCAACAAAGCCGTCCTGTACAACGTGTACGAACGCCGATGGAACGCGTGGCCTTGAACAACGTGCAGTTGGACCATTTGGCAGAAGCAGACCCCGTGTTGAAACCGCATTTTCACGGACCGTGGCGTGTGACGAATTGCCGTCGACCCCTCGCAAAGACGTGCCTCGGGGTTACATCGTCAACACGGATCCGTCCGACTTACCGGGTCGCCATTGGATCTCCCTGTGGACCGAAGGCAACGTGTGCGAGGTGATGGACAGTTACGCGTTACCTCTGGAGGCGTACTAGACCGCGGGACCGTTGCAAGCGTGGTTAAAGAAACATTGGAAGTACGTGATCGGAAACGGACAGAGTTTACAGTCGCTGTTCAGCAAGAGTTGCGGCGATTACGCCATGTTGTATTTGAGTTCGAAAGCCAGAAACGAAAGCATGCAATACTTTGTAAATCGTTTCTCCAAACACGATTACGCGGCCAACGACCACAAAGTAGGCCAGATGTTACGAGAAAAAATAGTAAGAGCCTTAGGATGGCAAGACGTTTGTAAACGACCTCACGTTCAGAACACCGTGCGATCGCACGGTGGTGTAAATCATTAGTTTTGCGAATAAAGACGTGTGAAAACGAACCCTGTAGTCACTCTGTACCCATGGATCAAAGTGAAGCGTTCACCTTCAACTGTCCGTGCAGCATCTTGATCATGGGACCGTCGGGCTGCGGTAAGACGGTCTTCACTTCCAAACTCTTGACGGAAAACGCCGACTTGCTTGGGTCGTCTCCCCAGGTCGTACGATACTGTTACGGCACGTGGCAGGACAAATTCCAGGACATGCAGCGAAGAGGCATCAAATTCCACGAAGGCATTCCAGACACGAACGATTTGAAAAAGTGGTTTCCCAAAGGAGGTGTACTGGTGATGGACGATTTGATGGACGAAGGAGACAGCGACAGACGCGTGCTCGATCTATTCACCAAACACTCTCATCATCAAAACATCACGGTGTTGTACTTGTGTCAAGACATGTTTCCACCCGGCAAGTACGCCAAGAGTATTTCCAGAAACGCGCATTACGTGGTAGCGTTCAAGAACCCTCGCGACCAATTGGGATTTCGAAATTTGCTGCTTCAAGCGTTTCCGAATAAGTGGAAAGACGTGCACTACAGGTACAGACGAGTGACGGACAAGCCTTTCGGTTACATGGTCTTGGACTTGCATCCTACCAGCATCGACGATCGACGACTCCTCAGCCACTTGTTAAAAGACGAGGGATACGTGCGATGTTATCAGTTCGAAGAAGAAAAAGACACTCCCATCCGCGACCTAGGCTATCTGTGATGCAGCTACGCGACGTGTCGTGGTGCAGGTTCCTGCACCGATGCAGGCGACACTTGAGACAGATGAGGCCCGACGACATGGATCGCGATGCCATGACGCAATTGGTGACAACGTGTAAGACGTGGGAGGACGTGGACGATCTGGTACAAGCATATAACGAGACTCACTTCAGAGAATTGACTCAATCGTTACGCGATGGCTGAAGAAGGTGTTACCTGCGGTGGGCCTGCGTAGATCTCCCGACGTACCGTCGATGGGAGACCTCATTCACATGGCGTTAACCATGTCGCCTTTGAGCCCTCATCCCATCGACACCTTCGATTTGGATCGTTTGGATCCGTCTGGAGTGGATCGTCAACAGTTGCAAGCCACGGACGACATACGAGACCAAGACATCATGGCTGCCTTGAGTCTCGCACACGTGGAGCAGATGATGCAAAACGCCTACGGCACGCCTGGCGTAGGTTCTCCACCCACACCCGTTTTCTCGACTCCTTCTCCGGTAGGTGTAGGTACACAACCCGCGAGACCCACGGTCCCGCACAAGAGCCCTTGTAGGCGTCTTCCGTCGAGTAGCAGTAGCAACAGGAGCAGCAGCAGCAGCAGTACACCTAGAAGACCGACAAGAATGAATCAAGAAGACTTGCAGCGACAATTGCAACTGTTGTTAAACGATCAAAGTCAATCGGCAGCTGGACGACGCATCGCCGGCATCACGACAACCAACGCCATCACCACGACCTACAAAGACGGAGGCAGACCGAGCGTGCGACGCACTTCTACGTGAGTGAGCGATTGAGATGGAACGACAGGTCTCACTCTTGAACGGGACCCACACCAAGTGTCCCTTGGACCGCAAATTGTACAAGTTGGACGGACTCTTTGCGTTTTACCATCATCAGATGTTTTACCATTTCTTGTTTGCGAAGAAGCCGCCGTCTGGGGCGCTTTGCAATGTCGAAAAAAAGTCAGTTGTATCATTTCTATTTATTCACTCAGCTTGCGAAGCAGCATGGTCACGCGTGAACCCTTAGCATGACGTCAATGCTTCGAAATCAAAACAATACTGCTTGACCCGGGGGAGTGTGGTCTCTTCCTCTCACACGTATTTTATAAAGATTTCGCAGTCTTCGTCTTCAGGTCAGTGAAATGATTCAAGGTAGTATTTTTCTCCATTTTCAAAACATGCGGCACATAAACCAGTTTTTCCGCAAACATTACATTTGCGGCAAGAGATTATTTTTGTAACTCGCCCAAGTTTTTCGCAAAAAGGTGCCTCACCCCACATTTCTTTTTTCTTCCGGCGCGCAAGTTTGTGTATTTCGTGTTCAGACATTTCGTCTACAACATACTCCTTGCGTAATATTTCAATTTCCGCCGCTAGTTCTTGTGCAGACCTTTCGTCTACAACATACTCCTTGCATAATATTTCAATTGACGTCGCTAGTTCTTGTTCTAAATTCTGCATTGTTGCTGGTCGTATTTCATTTGCAGCAATCAGTAACATTGTATAATTTTTATGTGGCTTTTATAACTATTATGCAAACCTCTAACTGCTTGCGCTTTTTTAATGCAAAGCTCTAAATGGTTGGCATCAGGGATTGACATCAGCTTGTGCAAAACATGTTCAAAATTTTTCTTAGCCTTTTCTTGTTTGCGAAGAAGCCGCCGTCTAAGGTTGTTCCCGCCGCAAGCATAACATAATCGGTAATCGCTCAAAACTCCAACGCCGCAGCTGCGGCATGGTGCCGGCTTTTGAATTCCCTTTTTTTATTTGGAAGTTATGCTGCGAGCAATATTCTCCGACACACCGTTTGCCGAAGTTATCTTTCCGATGTCGCACCAACCACACGCAGTTGTTTGCTCCATGTACCATTGTATAACAGGGCGCCGCCGCTTCTGTCTAATTGTGCGAACCGCCGCTGCCAGTTGCGGCACAGCTGCGTCGGCCTGGGGGTTGTCCTTCCTAGCAAGTAGTATATCTGGTGGGAAAATCATACAACCGAAATACCCACCGTAGATATGCCTATTTCGGAAGTCCCCAACAGCGCAGTTTTGTTTGCATCTTTGCTTCCATATTTGTTAAAACTAGATTTCTTCCCCCTTGGTGTGGACCAAACAGACGTTTCGAAATCTCGTCTTCACCGCTAGGAAGCGACGTGCAAACTGGATCTTTTTCGCTGTTGGGGGCTTCCGAAATTGGCATATCTAACAGTGGGTATCAGGTGGTATAATTTTCCTACCAGATATACTACTCTTTCCTTCAATTCACTTATGGTTTCTTCTAATTCTTTCAGTTTATCACTGAGATATAAGGATGGTTCGGCATATTTATTATCTCTTATAGTTCTTAATTCTTCTTTAGTAAATCTATCATAAAGATTATAAGATTCAAATGGCTATAGAGTTACGCCTCAGTGACCACTTTCATCATCTTTTGATTTTGGAGGTTCGAGAGGAAGTGAACTTTCAGAAAATGGCAATTCTCTCTGAATAAAAAGATTCCTATTAGATTCTACCATTTCTTTAATATCTTTCTGATTCTCTCTAAGAGCCAATTGATTCTCTGATTTTCAATATATTGTAAACTTAAATTTCTTAATCATTATATTAGTGTAGATATATATTGGCATAGAAGAGCCTATTTTTGTGGAATGTCAATAAACCATTATTATTATTATTATTATTGGTCAGTAATTTTATTCTGTTGTTTATCTTGATTAGAAATAACAGGCTTGAATATTTCTTTGTATTCTTCCCTTAAATCTTATTCTGATTTCTTACATTAGAAATTACTTGTGCGACTTCTTTCTTCATTTTCTTTGCTTCGAATCTCTTCTCAGCATTTTTCTTATATTCACTCCAGTCCATAAGATAAGCAAAGATAATTGTTTATTTACACTTATCTTATAAGATAAATGAAGAAATAAACTTATCTTCTTACATTTTTCTGGAAATATTATATAATGAAACTTATAAATTACGATTCTCAGAATGATGTCAAAGATAGAAGAATTGTAGATTTTCTTCCAGAAGACTTCAGAATGATAATTGTTGGAAAGAGTAACTGTGGAAAGACTCTAATGAACACGCTCCTTCGCTTTATGATAAAATTTATCTATACACAAACAATCAATAACAGCATAAATACAAGCATTTGAAGAGAATTATGGATAAAATTTCTGAGAAAGTTAAATACCCAGTCCTTGAAATTTTACCTTCAGATAAAATTTCAGATACCTCTGAATATCCAAAGAACAATAGGAAAATAGTTCTCTTTCATGATCTCATAAATTATTCTAAAGAACAAGATAAAATTGAAAATCATTTTTCTGATGGAAGAGATCAGAAACTTTCAACTTGTAATTTATCTCAATCATATCATAACTTAGATCCAAAGATAAGAAACAATTGTTTTCATATGATTCTGTTTCAACCTCATTCAAAGACTCTTCTCAATCTTATCTCTAGGGAAAATTTGATAGGACCAGAATTATTCAAGAAGCTAGGTCCATATGATTTCTTATTTCTTGATAAAGAGAAGAAAGAAGTTAAGAAAAATTTCGATGAGAATCTTTGAACGAAAGAGAAAATGCTCTACTCTTTCTTATGTGATGTATAAATATAGGATGGTAAAATCATATTGCGTAAAACAGAAAAAACTCACAGAATGTGTTGAACCATCTGGCTATAAGACAGCCAAGAATGGAAGATTGATGTTCTTTTGTACTTGTGCAGAATGTGGAATTAAGAACACAAAATTTGTAAAGTCAAAAAACTAGCTAGGCCCCCTCAAGAAGGGAGCTCTATAGATTCTCCAGGAGAAGTATTATTGAAAGGTGGAATTGAACTTGCCACTGCTCTAGGAAGACAAGGACTAAGTAAGTTAGTCAAGTAAGACTTTGCTGAAGACAAAGCAAAGTAAGTTGCTCACAAATATTTAGATCAAGCTCTTGATTCTGCTCTCTCTGATATTTCTAAGAAAATTTCTGGAGAAGGCTTAGACATTCATAAATGGATTGGTAAATCACCAAAGCCCAAAGCTGGATGGACTCCAGAAAATTATAAATACATGGGTCCTTATAATCCTCTAGAGAAACAATTAAGATATGATCCAGAGACAGGCGAAGTCCTTGAATGGTATGTTAAGCCATATAATAAAGTAGATGAGATTGCGGCTCATCATGATATTTGTTATGGCATGGAAATGAATAAGAATGGAGTGATAAGAAAATGGTTGAATCTCTAGATAAGATTCCTTATGGAGAAATGCCGAAATGGGGACAGACCGCTCGCTTTCTTATAAATACAAAGAAGAAACTGGGACTTGGGACAAAAAAAAGAAGAAGCCGTCGAGTTGGCAATCGATCGAAGATCAATTATCATCGACCTTTGGTCGATGGCAAGAAGAATTAGCTAAGGAGTTACATAAGCCTGCCAAGAAGAAACTTACTAACAATTTTCTAAGTGGAATAAAGGAATCAGGTACTTATTGATGGTTATAGACATCTTTAGTAAATATGGCTGGATTAGATATCTGAAAGATAAGAAAGGCGAAAGTGTAATGAGAGCATTCAAAGAAATATTCTCTGAGGGAAGAAAACCGAAATTCTTATGGACTGATAAAGGAAAATAATTATATAATCAACACATGAAGAAATTACTCTCTCAAGAAAATATTCTACAATTATACTCTACAGAAAATGAAGAAAAAGCCAATATATAAAATTACTAATTCGAGGATCCCCGCTCGCCCCACGCTCTCTCCTCGTTGATAGTCTTGGTACCAGATTTACAAACTGAGCACGATAGAAAACACGTAAGACTATCAACGAGGAGAGAGCGTGGGGCGAGCGGGTTACAGAGTTTGGGGATCCTCGAATTTTGGTACTTTAGTAATTTTTGTAGTTTATGGAGTATGTATTGGCGTTCTACTTGAAAAATAGGAAAATACCAGACGAACAATAAAGAACTGTGCTTGATCTATCATGCACAGGACGTTTAGGAAACAAGGTAAGGACTTTTATATTTCTGGTTATTTCTAATTTGAAATTAAGGTCTCCTTCGCATTCGCCTTCATCATGTCTCACACTGAAGGTGTTATTTGTAATTTGAAATTATGGTCTCCTTCGCATTTGCCTTTATTATGTCTCACACTGAAGGTGTCATTTGTAATTTGAAATTATGGTCTCCTTCGCATTCGCCTTTATCATGTCTCACACTGAAGGTGTTATTTGTAATTTGAAATTATGGTCTCCTTCGCATTCGCCTTCATCATGTCTCACACGTTCCTTTAATGAAGGTACACAACATTTAATTTGAATAACATAACCTTTATTTACACCCAGACTTGACGTTTGTTTTACTACTTTTCATATTTTTTAGATAACAATTTAATTAGTTGTTATATTTATGTAAAAATAAACAATGTACTTAAGCCCCGATCAAACGGCGCAGGATAGTCGATGATAGTTTTACTCCCCCAAACTATCATCGACTATCGTGAGCGTGTTCAAACTAGACAAACTATCATCGACTGTCATTAAGATTTTTAACAAGTTTAAAGTAAATGATAGTTGATGATAGTGTATGATAGTTCGTGTTCAGACGGAGATGATAGCTGGAACTATCATCAACTATCATGACCGTTTGATCGGGGCTTATGTGTTTTTTGAGATATTAGCACAACATTGCTATTTGAAATCCGAATTGAAATAATGTTTATTATATATATAGCGACAATTTTAGGTAATAAACCTTGCAGATAGAATTCTATATCTGCTATATTTTCACATGTGAGAAAAGCGATACGTCCAATCAGCTTCGCGTATAGCTTTCTTCACATGTGAAAATATAACCAATCAGCATCAAGAGTAGAACGACCTAACCAATCAGAGCGCGGGAATTCAAATGGTTTCCAACGAGGTTGTGAAAACAACACGCTGCAAGTTTGCAAGCTCTCGAAGACAGTTTATGTTTTGGTGACAAATTTTGTACTTTTGAGAACTTTATGGAAAGGAAAGCCATCAGAGACACGCCAAGAAAAACTTTGAGAACACAGTTATGATATGGAAATGCTAAAATCATTCTCCAGGCGGAGCGAAGAAAAACTAAATGTCGATAAGGGAAAGCCAAGAAATGAAAGACTTTCATTGTAGCTTTGATACAACGCAGCCGTGGACGTTCTAAGAAAATTCAAGCACTCTTGGGAACACCAGGGTAAAGTAAATATTTCACTTTTGAATATGGATTTCGTAATTATTGTTTAATGAACCGACTCCTTGTGTTATCACAACTTTTGTTCAAAAATTCGCCAGTTGATTTGCGCGCACTAGATGATTCACTTATGGCGACGTTTCTCGATGCGATAGCAAAAGCTTTTCTTTTAAAAAGTGTGAACACAGTGTGTTTTATACCGCTATTTAAATAAAGTTCATGTTTACGATAGCTTGTCGTCGAAGTAATTTTTCTTTTCTATTTAAAAGAGATCTCGCTTGGAAAGCCATCAGAATGCATTTGCAGCTTCGTTTTCCTCGTAGCGCTGCGTTTAACTCTTTAATTATAGACTAGAAAAATCGCTTTATATTTACAATGGTTGAGTACTCGTTATATATAATAAACAAATTACAGCATAGAAAGTGCTTTGTACGGATTATTATTCACTCGTCGCAAAACTTTGGAAAACTCACTCGTTCGCTGCGCCCACTCGTTCGTTTTCCAAAGTTTTGCAACTCGTGAATAAAAATCCGTACGTCGCACTTTCTATGAAGTAATCTATATTTATGTACTACTACAGCTGGTTGTATC
>OX393563.1:28276155-28303655 GCA_947652115.1 Blastomussa wellsi | reverse complement strand
ATACCAGGATGCGAACGCGGACCAGAGAGCAAGCAAAAAAGCTACACGGAGAAGAGAGAATGGCACGAAGCGAGCGGCTATGCGTACATGGTAATGAGAAGCATACGAGTTGGATAGCATACGAGTACATGGACACATGGGAAAGATTCAGTGAAACAAAGCTGCCAGAAAAGCAGATGTTTTTCAGCAAGCTGAATGACGAGCACATCACAGACGAGGAGTACGCGCACGCGCAGAGGGTCTGGGAGTTTTACGGGTGCAGGACACTCGGCGACTATCATGATCTCTACGTCAAAACGGATGTCGCTCTGTTGGCAGATGTTTTCGAGAACTTCCGCAGCCTGTGCGAAGAGAAATATGATCCAGCACATTATTTCACGTCGCCTGGCCTCTCGTGGGACGCGCTCCTGAAAATGACGGGAGTCGACCTGGAGTTGTTCACAGACATCGAAATGCAGCTCTTTGTGGAAAGTGGAATACGGGGAGGAATTTCAATGGTAAGCAAGAGGTTTGCAAAGGCGAACAATCCACTGCTTCCTGACTACGACCCCAACGAGCCGAAAAAATACATCATGTATCTAGATGGAAACAATCTTTATGGATGGGCAATGTGCAAGCCCCTACCCATAAGAGATTTCAAATGGAAACGTGTAATGCCGACAGAGGAAGAAATCAAAAAGAAAAAAAGAGAACGCAAAGAATGGCTGGATTCTCGAAGTTGATCTTGAATATCCCGCAGAACTTCACAAGGAACACAACAGCTATCCGCTGGCACCGGAAAAAAAGGAAGCAAAAAAAGAAAAAATGTCGGACTACCAAAAAAAGATGATGAATGACCTGGACATAAAAATACCCAAAGGAAGCAAAAAGCTTCAGCTGACGCTCGAAGACAAAGAGAACTATGTGGCGCACTACAGAAACCTACAGTTCTATCTCTCCCAGGGAATGAAACTCAAACGTGTGCACAGAGTGCTCGAGTTCGAGCAAGAAAGTTGGATGGAACCATACATTTCGATGGACACAGAGTTAGGAAAAACGCAAGGAGTGACTTTGAAAAGAACTTTTACAAGTTGATGAACAACTCGGTTTTTGGCAAAACGATGGAAACTCTGTGAAAACGTGTTGACATAAAAATTTTGCGAAGCGCAGAGGAAAATAAAATAAGGAAGCTGGTCGCAAGCCCATTGTACTCAAGGTTTGTCGAATTCACAAACGACATGGTGGGAATCCACATGCACAAAAGTCGCGTGCTGCTGAACAAACCAGTTTACACGGGCATGACGATCCTCGACAACAGCAAAATCCTAATGTACGACTTTTTCTACAACAAGCTTCGCAAGCAATACGGCGAAAAGTGCGAGCTCTTGTACACAGACACGGATAGCCTTCTGCTCTAGATTGAAACGGACGACGTCTACGGGGACATAGCAATAAATTATTTTCTTTATGACACGAGCGATTACCCGAAAGAACATCCGCTTCACTCAAACGAGAACAAAAAGGTTTTGGGCAAGATGAAGGATGAATGCGCCGGAACGCCGATTTCAGAGTGCGTATGTTTGAGGTCAAAAATGTACTCGATTCTGACAGCGGACGAAAAAAATATTAAAAAAGCGAAAAGCGTAAAAAAGTGCGCCCGCGGCGGATAAAGGTTTTGTGCTTTCTTCAAGTGCAGCTTTGTCGCCGCCGCCAAAAGCTAGCGCGAGATAATTTCCGCCGTTGAAAGCCGCTGCATTCAACACAGCTCCGCAAAGCATAATCGTGATTCTTGCCATTCTTTTCTTATATTTATTTTTTGAAAATGTTGGTCGAAAAAATTTTCAGGCGTTGGTCGGAAGGATTTTCTGGTCCTCCAAATATTTTTTGAGCGCAAGGCTCCCCGCCATCACAGCTGTGAACAATCCATAGTTTTCGAAGGAATTTGAAGGGTCAGCTGTAAAACTTTTCTTGAACGTTTTTTTGGCCACCCATCCAATGCCCGCAGAGAGGCCGACGAGGGTTGCGGAATCCATGACGATTTTGACGAGCTTGTTGTCAGACATGTTGATATGAAAGAGAGAAAATTATTTAAATGTAAATTTTCCAGACTTTCCCAAGTAACTCTGTCTTTTCTTCTTGACTGAGCTCTTTCACATTTTCCAATTTCTGAATTAGCTCTTCCTTTTCTTCCACACTTTGCATTTCCGCATTTTTCACAAGGATTTTTAACACTCTGAAAATTGCCTCTTCCACTTTTTTTCACTTCTTCCACACTTGGCTCTTCCACAGTGGGATCAGGATTTTTGACAAGCCAAACGACTGTCTGAAAGCAACACTTTGTGAAATACCACCAAAATAGGCCGATGCCTGTTGCTGCTGAGGTGGCTATCGCGAACTGGGTGATTTTTTTTTTTTTTGAACTTGATTGACCACTCCCATATGGGGTTTTTCAGGGCCAATTTACATATCTAATCAGGGTGAGATCGGACGTGAGCATGTAAAGGCGCCCATGGCAGCCGCTATCAGTCCATTCATGATGTTTTCGGCATTTTATATTCTGCAAAATATATTCAAATGGATTTTTTTTTTATTCCATATGGCGAAGACCTTTTTTGGGTTGCGGCGGAGATTCTTGAATCACCTGTGGCGCAGGTGGCGGAGGTGCCGGCGCAGTTGGCCGAAAAAAGGCTTTGATGTCTTCACGCTTGACATAAGCGTAACAATCGTTGCGGCAATTGAAAAAATACCTATCCATTGGGTTGTGCTGAACCAATTTCCGCCTTTGGAATCATCTGCAGCGGGCTATGACGGCGCAGGCGCAGGAGGATCGGGTGCAGATTTTTCCATTTTCTCGAGAGCTTTTTTCTGCGCTTCGCGGGCCATGCGAGTTCTTTGAGCAACCAGTCTACCAGCGGCCACTCGCTTGGGATTTTTGGGTGTCTTTGTGGCAGCGCTCGGAGTTTTTGAAGTTACATGGCTTTCCATTGGAAGAGCGCTTGCTTTCGCGGACGTTTGTTCTTCAGCTATTATATTTTGGAAAACAAAATGTTCAAAATAATTTTTTTTTGTTCGGAATTATTCAGCGGTTGCCGAGGAAAGCTCATCGGTTGGTGAGGAAAGCTCAGCGGTTGGTGAGGAAAGCTCAGCGGTTGGTGAGTAAAGCTCATCTGTTTGTGAGGAATCTTCCGATTTTTCCCAATCAATGTTTTTTATTGTGATCAGCGCCGCGTCGGCTGTTGAGAGAAAATGTCCGCACGTGAGTGCAATGCGGCCAGCAAGTTTTGTGAGATCTTTCTTTATCAAATAGAAGTTTCTGAGGTCTTTTTGATAAACTTCGTTGTCTTTGACTTTGGCGAGCATTCCAACCACTTTGGAAAAAAGAAAAATGAAACCATCGATCAATCTATCAGATTTCTTTGAGCCCTCAAAGGCTTCCAAACGTTTGATGTATTTCTCAACATCTTTGTCGGAGAGGCGCTTGACCTGATCGTGCGACAGTTGCACGCCGAGGGCTTCTTTGGCTTTTCCTGCCGAAACCAGCATGGCCAACTGCTCGCGAAGAGCGGGGACCTCAGGCTGCAATCCAGAGACATCGCCGGGCGCGCTGGCTGGGTGAGCTTCAAGCAAGTTCAAAACGTCGGTCATCACGACGTCGCCGTCGAAATCAACATCGGCCATGTGGACGTCTTCGCAAGCACTCATTTTTGTCTATACAGTCAACTCTCCGCAAACGGACACTCTCTTAAGGGGACAGCTCTACTTACGGACGGCTTTTTAAATCCCCGTTTTTACCTCTCAGTCAAACTTTCTATTTACCCATTCCCGTAAACGGACACTCTCTCGTATGCGGACGCGGACACTTTTGAAAATGAAAATTGGATTTTTCTTTTGTTTACGCTCTCTCGTAAGCGGACACACCATGTACGTAATTGACTCTTGGCAATGAAATTTGTCTTTAATTTGCAATAAATCAACAAAAATATGACCTTTAACAGAGCAACAGAACAGCGGGGATCGCTTTTTACAAATTTCAATTTGTCCGCGGCAAAGCAAGCTGTCCGTTCGTTTGACATTAAGAAGAGTCCGACGAAACATTTGTAGTGTCACGTTAAATATGGCCTAGCCTGTTCACGGACGTTTTTTTTCGCAAGATATTGGCGCTCGGCAATATCTTACGAAAGAAATAAACGTCTGTGAAGGGGCTAGTTATGGCCACGTTCGTCATGGTCTACTTTACTTCTTGTTTCTGTTTTCAATCACTGATTGTACCAAACACTGTATCCCATGTAGAAGAAATATATATATATATTTTTTTCGAATTTTAACATTTGACATCAATAAAGAGTTTCGCTTTATATCTTCAGTTGCTATTTTTGTCTACGCAATAAAACACAATTAACACCCGCTAATTAACTCTCCCGTAAGCGGACATCCACCCTATTTTTCTTTGGTGTCCGCTTACGGGAATAATTCTCGTAAGCGGATAGCTCTACTAACGGACACGTTTTTCAATTCCCGAGGGTGTCCGCTTACGAGAGAGTTGACTGTAGTTTCTTTTTTTAATTGTGAACAAATTTTATTCCGAAAGGGTGCCGAAGTGCGAACACAAGGAAGGAAAACTTATTTTTTTTCAACCTCGAAACATATTCTTTGAACTCATCTTTCGAAAGTTCGCCAGCGTAATCTTCAAAAACAGCCTGCAAAGTCTTCCACGAGGGCGTGCAGAAAAGCACAAGCGCAGCCACGTTTTCGCGGAAAGAAGCTGTGTTGCTGGTCATCTTCTGCGTAAGCACCCAAACACTGATGCCAATATGTCGGGCAGAAAAAGCAAGATTTACCAGCGGCCCTGAGCGCTTTTTCACATCTTTCGTGGCTGCACAGTCATAGAGGATTATGAGAGCGTTGGAGCCCTCCAAAAACATGCATGCCATCTTCAGCCAGGGTTCCACTTGGTGTTGTTCGCAAATGATGGGATAAAAACGCGGGTCCGCCAAAGCGAAACGATGAAAAGTTTTGTTATGCGCGAATGTTGGGCAGATGAGCACGATGTTCTCGAACTTGCCGCGGAAAGGGCCGAGGAGCTGGTCCACCACATACTGCGATTTCCCTGAATTTGTCGGGCCAACGATCAGAGCTTTGAACGGCACGTTGTTTGGATCCATATTAGAATTGCACAGATTCTAATTGCTGCTCCAATATATTCATTTGCGAGTCACTGATCACGAAAACGTGACAGTTTACATTGCTTGAGCCATTTAGATTTCGCTCGAGCTCGAGCTGAACCCCGTCTTTGTGTTAACGAGCCGTGTGCCGCTGCCGTACGGCGTCTGATCTTTCATGGAGCGCAAATCGATCAGAAGCCCGGACTTGTCTTCGCTCCAGAACTTTTTCAGATTCATGTGCTTGTTTTTTGCCTTGCCAAAGAAGCGGTCAACTTCGCTCCAAAAATCTTTTCCTTCGAGGCCGTTGTTGAAGACCATGTTTGGCGTGCCATTCACCGTTACAGTGACTTTCGTGAGGTCTGGGTTGATGTACTTTTCTGAATCCCTGGTCCCGGCTGTGTATAGCTCAATGAAGAGAAGAAGTATGCCTTTCTGGGACCTTCTCTGGGGGTTTACTCGGAGGTTTAACCTTGAGTCAGCTTTTTTTGCAAATGTGACCACCTGTTCCCGCATCACGTGGTCGTATAAGAACTCCTTTCCCGCGGAGTACACACTGCTTGCCGCGTCTGCCAAGGTCTTGCTTCTCATCATCTCGTACTCAAGCTGGATGTTTTTCAGCTTGTATTTTGGTTTATCCGGATCAGAGCCTTTGACAACCTGCGAGGCCGGCGCAAGTTTCAACTCAAAACGAGATTGTGATAGAGCGCTTGGGGATAAAAGACTCCGTGGTTTTTCAGGATCTGATGGTCCAGCCGGATTCTGTAGTTCGTTCCGAAAACTTTTGAGAGCGCGTTTTCCGCGTCGACACCCGAGGTTTTCTTATCCTCAGTATTTGAGCGGATCTTGCAGGGATCTTCGATTTGAATTCCATCGAGCAGCATGCCGTCACGCTCCTCCTGTGAGAGGAAAAGGTCCTCCCAGATCTTTCAAATGTCAAATCCAACCGTGTCCTGCACTGGGGTTCCAGCGTACTTCACAACCATCTTGTCAACAAGAGCCCGTGTGACGCTTTGAACGAGGAAGTTGTTCGCGTCACCTCCAGAAAGATCGATGTCGAAAAGCATTTCGAGAGAGCCTGGCACAAGGACCTCGTGCTCAGTCAGCTTGGGTACGTGAACAAAAAGGGTCTCGGTGGGGTTGGCTTCGCATCGATGCGCTTGACCGTGCGCTCGGCTTTCATCGCGCCAGGTGTTTTTTCGCTGTGTGTTGGGAGAAAGGTTTGCTTGCACTGACATTTCCGTATTAAATGGAAAAAAAAAATTATTCAGTAGACAATGGCGGAAGGTGGCGGTTTTGAAAATCCTGGTTATGATCCACATCCCTTTGGTCACGAAGACCCTGGCCTTGACGATGCACTTGACAACGATGGTGATGACGATGAACAAGAGGAAAATCGCCAAAACACAACAACTCCTTTTGTGCCTGACACCGCTTCGACACCCTATCATGGTGGTAAAGAAATTGAAATGGAAACCAGGCTTCACGAACAGAGCGGACTGCCTGACACTTCTTACACCGAGGAAACTCCATTGGTGGGCAGCAGTGAAGGAGCTTGGCTTGTTGCAAAAGATATTTTTCCGGAGATGAGCTCAAGTGAGCTTGACTTTTACAGCCCAAACAACAGAAGGCTTCAAGTGGGGCGCTGGAAAAAAGTCATATGACGTTTTCACAAAAAGTGGCAAACTTAATCCATGGCTTTCCAAAGAAATCAAAACTGCCCTCGGAAAGTCAAGTTATGATTCACATGAAGCCATTCAGCGAGAACTGGCTGAAAAACAAGAAGAACTGGAAAAATCTTTATCTATGGCTAAAGGTCGTGAACAAGTTAAAAATGCCATGGAAGAAGAAAGAAACAGAATGAGAGTAATTGATGAACAGAGAGCTGCCCTTGAAGATGCACATGGCCCATTGGATGAAAAAGAAATTAAAAAACTGAAACAGGCGAAAACAGACCTTTAAAAAGAACATCAAGATAAAAGAAAGCAACTGGAACAAAAGAACAAAGCAGCAAAACAGGCGCTTAAATTACAAGAAGATATTCAGAAGATTAGAGAGAAAAATGCAAGGCTCCAAGAGAAAATTGACACAGAACCCCTTAACGAGCTGAAAGTTCAAAAATCAGAACTTGAACGCCAAAATGAAGAAGACCGCGCTATTATCGACGATGAGAATGCCTCACCCTCTGATAAAGAAGCCGCGGAAGCACGAATTGCGCAGCGTATCGAAGAGATCAACCAGGTTGACACTCAGATTGAGGATGGAGAGAAGCCTCTTCGTGAAAAGGTCAAATAGATCTTTAAAAAATACGGCGTGACTGTCGGTTCAATCCTTCTTGCTGCTGGTGCCACGATCGGCGCTGTCGTCGGCGTCATAAACAACTCTCTTAAAGCCACCGCTAAAGGGTTGGGGAATGGTTTGAAAGAGATTGGGAAAAAACTTGCAGGAATTCTCCCTGGATTAATTGGCTCGATTGTTTCTTTCCTTTTCAAAGCTGCTGGGGAAGCCGTCTCTTTTCTGGCAAAACACACATGGCTTCTTATTTTGGGTGTGGTGGCATTTTTGATCGAGCAGCGTCGTTAACGCAATGCCAAAAATGCCAAACCCGCAACGGCAACCGCGCCAACTGCGACAGCTATTTTGTTTAAGTTATGAGACTCACTGCCCGAACCAGCCGCGGGCACTGGTTCTTCTGTTTCAACCGTTGGTGTCTGTGTTTTGGTTGCAGGTTCTTTTTTTCGATTCAGCTGTGGCTGTTTTGTGCATTGGATTGGAAGGATGGCTGTTTGGCGGGTTAATTTTCGATCTCCCGCCATCCATGTGCTGAAGCGCAGCTTTTTTCGTGCCTTTGTTTGCCCCGTCGTTGACCCCCAGTTTCATACCCGGAATCGCTTGTTTTAGCTGATTGTTGTAACCAACCGTGCTTTCTGTGTTTATTATCATCCGCGCGGGCGGGCAAACGGCAAGGTTCAAACGTACCTTTGCTTCATCGACCGCCAGTTGATAACGCTGCACGCTTTTTGCAAGATCAGACAGCCTTACTGCGTCTTCCACCAAGACGGTGAACTCGGTCTGGTCCTCCTTTGCTTTGCCTCCCGCCCCCAGAATGCTGCTGCGGACGTTGACTTGCGCACCTAAGATGCAATACACAAATGCTTCAATCGACTGGTTTATTCTCGACAAACCTGCCTGGGTCAAACCTGCTGTGGGTTTTGGTGCAAACCAGTTGTATTTCTCTTCAGCTGCATCATTTCTTATGAAACAAACTGATATTCCCTTTTCTGACGCTCTTGGATCCTGGTCATCGAATTTTGCTTTTGCTGTTGGATAGGGAACGTTCAGGATGAAAGGATCCTGGCAATAAATATAAACGCTTCCTAGCCCGTGGTTCGGACCTATTGTAAACCGGAAATCTGTTGATGGATGAACGTTGAACTCTGCAGATAATCTTTTGAAAGAAGCTTCGTCATATTTGTTGTTAAACTGACTCCATGTTGGGTCGCCGGGAAGCGCGCTTACGCTTTGGATTCCTCCGAGCTGAAATAGGATGCGTCGTACCGTGAAGTACACGTGGAAGATGTTAAACGCCTGTACCTGTGGCGGCAGCTTCAGCGTGCTGTCTTTGTCAAATACTTCTCGTGATATTCCGCATCCTGTTGTCGCACACCACACTGCAAAGTTCAGCTGCTGTTCCCAGAAAGACAAATCTGGCCTCGCCAGCCATTTTTTCGCGGGCTTTGATTTTTCGAATTTCAGTTGTTCCTTGGTTAATATCTCTCTGAACTTTGTTGTAAAATACTGGTCAGGGGTGACATAAATTTTGATTGCTTTGTTGAATATTTTTTTCAAACTCGGTGCCGCGTCATGAAATTCAACTGCTGGGACCGCCAGTGAACTTTTTTCTGGGCGTGGCTTCAGTTGGAAACTAAAACCGCCAACTTCAACCAAACCAAGAGCTCTTTTCATTTCTGCGCTCCAATATTTTGAATCTGATCCGAACACGCTTTGTTGACTGTCGGGTCCCTCTTTGAAAAATATTTCTGCTGTTGCCGTGTTGTCCGGCGCAAAAAACACCTGGGCTTCAAATTTACTTTTGTCTGCCCTTGGAAACCGTGCTGAAAAAGCTGTCCACGCCTTGTTTTGTGCGAGCTTCGCATTCGCGGCCTGTGCTACTTTCCCGAGAAACATTTCGTTTATATATTTCAATTTTTTTTCTGTTGAAAATTTGTTCGGAACGCAATAATAATGGTTGTGCTTACCGTTTCTATGTCTTCCAATCCTTGCACCGTCTATTTCGATAACCCGATTCCTAAGGCCCATTTCGTCCGCCTGTTGTCTTGTTCACTTCCAAATTCGTGGAATAATTTGAAAAATGATGGCGTCATTGCGATGTCTGAGCCTGATGGCAAACGCGCTGTTCCCATTACTTTCGTCAAAGGGCATTACACTCTTGAAACTATTGCTCAAAATATAGAAAATGCTTTCGCTCATTTTGATTTAAAACTTCCCACTCAAATCAATACACCTGTTGGTGCAATGGTTATTAACAACCTTGAGAATAAAAAAATCACTCTTGACAGAGACTTGGCCAATTTTCTTGGCATTTCCCGAACTTTGTTTTATAGAACTTTCGCCAAACGGCTTCGAATACCGACAAGCTACTTTGTCCATTGCGAATTGGTTGACTACAATAAAAATTTGATAAACGGCAGAGCTTCAACCCTTCGTGCGAAGTTTGACATCCGTGGTGATGCTTTCCAAAAAGTTCACTATCAAACTGGCTCACAGGCGACCTTTGTGACGCTGCTTCGTCTGACAAATTTGTCAACAGCGCCACGCTTTCTGTCCGTGACGTGGACGGTGTGCTTTTCGATTTCGAAGGTCACCCTCTTGAATTCGAATTACAAATCATTTGAAAAAATATGCTCTGCTGGTATACCATGTCTTCGTCAAATGTGCTTTCGAGTGCACCGCCTATTTATCCTGAGCTTCCCCCGCTGGAAAGAGACGATAATTTCCGTCTTGGTGAGATCTCCATTATTGAAAAATAAATTGCTGATGAGGTTGATCATCGGAGGCTTGTGTTGAAAAAATACACGAAAGCCCGCAAAGTGATTCACTATTCCGCGGTGTCTCTCGGCGTTGGTAGTGCCTTTCTGTCTTCTGGTGCCGTTGCGAGTTCACTCACGGGCGTTGGTATTGTTGTCGGGGCCCCTGTTGCCGGAATTGCCGCTCTCCTTGGTTTTGCTTCAACTGGCCTTGCTGCTGTTAACAGGAAGCTTTGGCTCAAGCTAAACACGACTCTATCAAAAGTTCCGTTTCCCAAGCTCTGGATGACGGCGTTGTTTCCGACGCTGATTTCAAAATCATCTCTCGTGAAATGGAAAAAATTCATGATCTCAAAGAGAGACTTCGGGTTAACTTCGCCGATCCTTCCGTTTCTCCTGATGTTGAAACGTTAAAAAAACAGGTTCGCGCCGAATTTCGAAAAGAGTTTCTCAAAAAAATGTCGGCGTCCAGCGCAAATTTGAACTGAACTTTGAATCAAAAAAAAAAGAAAAATCTTTCTGAGTGTTTTTTTGCGCGTGACGTTGTGTTTTGTTGTCACGCGTGTCGTTGTGTGATTGTCACGCGCCTCATTGCGTGACAGGTCACTCTCAGGGACAAAACCCTTTGTCGGGGGTGCTCGGTGGCTGTTTGTTGCCTGGCCCCCGCCAGGACTTTCGCGCGCCGCTGACAAAGCGGCTGTCAATTCTCATTTTACCTCTGGGAGCGAGGTTTGAAATCCCTCGGGATCTCGGGTGGTATCCCGAAGGATTTCTGAGCACCCCCTGTTAACCAGTAGGGCCCAGGCGGGTTCACCCGAGGGGCTTGTCCCACTGGAAGGACTTCCCCTATACCTGGTGGTTCACCTTCCGCACAAGCCTTTTCAGACCGGGATTCAGACCGGGGCCAGCGGTTACCTCCCAGAGCTTCACCAGAATTTGTGAACTTACTTCTTTTATTTTCGTTCGCTTATTTATTGAGAACTCTCTGGCCTTTTCTTCAATTGTGGTGGCCTTTCTTTGTCCCTTGCAAAAAAATCCCCTTGCAAAAAATCCCCTTACGCATGCGATTTCCGGTGATGTTGAAATTTCGCCCCAGAGCCCCTCGTTTGAATTCGGAGAGAGCCTGGTGAAGACTTCCTGTTTTCTGGGAAACCAGTCTTTCTCACAAATAGTTAAAATATAAATCCTCGGGCCACACATATGTTTCAAATCGGTAATCCGGATATTCTTCTAGTTCATAATCTAAGTGACGTTCTGGTCGGCTTAAAAAGTGAATCTTTCTGTTTTTGAAACACAGTCTACATAGTTCATTTGTCTCGTCTGTTTAATTATTTTTTTCGTAGCAAAACTTTTGTGACTTGTTGTTTCTCTGTGCAATTTGGCGCCGATTGTATTTGGAGGTGAATTATGTCGAAGCCGTGGTCCAACTTTTCTTTGATCTTTAAGGTAAGTGTAACGCCAGGTTCACGGCGACCGTTGAAAGGCTGAAAACTTGCGAGACAACCTGTCGCGATGAGGATAGCGTGTGTGGGAGATGCTTTACTAATCGAATAAAGCCAGAGATCACGGAAAACCAGCTATGATTGACGGTGATTTAATTGGCGATAAACGAACGTAAACTGAAATACAATGCACCAAACTAATTACTTGATGATAATAGATTACAAGATGGCAAGAGTCACGAATCAATTTGCAAACATTCCGATCATACTTGCGCTGTGGCAACAGTTTTGCGGAAAGGCTCTTGAGAGAAATACAACTAGAAATCACGAATGATCCCAGGCAGATATACATACTGCCAACAGTCCTAATTACAATAGATAATAGCACTAAAACCTTGAAAGTAATAAAATTGCGCGAAGCTATAAAACGTGCTTGCGTGAGCGTCATTGCAAGCGACGTGGGAATGAACGAGCACGAAAGGGACTAACTAAATTACGAGAGATTCTATGATGGATGCTTCACCTTGTCTGAGAGGTCTGTGTGCTTGAGGCGACCTCCGACGCGTAAGACTCCGTATTCATCGATGAACGGATCTAACTTACTGATTGAACTGCGTAACTTCGCAGCTTCCTGTTTTGGGAAGGGTCCCTCTTCTGTTGCTTTTCTTGTAGGCAACTTAAACTCATCCTGAAAGGCTTTGGACTGCGCGGCTCGAATGATCGACCTTCCTGCCTCCTCCAAATCTTCAGCTGACACTTGGAGCACTTCGCCTGGTTCTTTGTTCGCGCGTTTCCTTAGTTTCTTGATGTATCTTGAGCAGAGTGCTACTGCTCGCCGGGCTCGGTACCAGTCGGAAAAACGCTCGATTCTTTCTTCAAGATTGGCCTTTCTTTGGTTGACTAAGGATGTTGCCATGGCGACGGATTTCTTGACCTCTGGGTCGTCGTTCTTCAAGCTATGTTCTTGTTCGTCATCGTTCAGCCATTCGCCTTCTTCTTTCCAGAGGAACTCTGGTCCCAGAATCCACCGCGAATCTTGGAGCTCATCGGTTTTCATCCCACGTGACGCTTCGTCTGCTGGATTCTGTTTAGTGTCAACATACCGCCATTGGCTCCTATGGGTACGGTCTTGTATCTCTTGTACCCTGTTAGAGACGAAAACGTGAAAACGTCTGCTCTCATTGCTTATGTACCCAAGTACGACCTTGCTGTCTGTCCAGAAGAAGTCCTTATCGATTGGATATTCCAGCTCGCGATGAATCTGTTGACTTATCCGTACGGAACAAACAGCGGCGGTTAGCTCGAGCCTCGGGATGGTTACGGGTTTGAGAGGTGCGACTCGCGATTTTCCCATCACGAAAGCGCAGTGAATCTTGTTGGTATCATCTATGAGACGTAAATAACTACACTGGCCGTATCCCCGGACGCTTGCGTCACTGAAGTGGTGCAGCTCTGTCCTGACGACTTGACCAAAATCTTTAGGCTTGTAACACCGAGGAATCTTTATGCTCTGTAGTTTCATCAGTTCCATTCTCCACTTCTGCCATCTCATCTTCGCGTCTTCTGGTATCGGGTCGTCCCAGTCCAAGTGGAGATTACATAACTCTTGAAGTATTGACTTTCCTTGAAGCATCAGGGGCGCAACGAAGCCTATGGGGTCATATATAGAACTTACGGTCGACAGGATACCTCGCCTCGTGCACGGTTTGTCTTGTAGGATGACGCTGAATTCGAAGCTGTCAGATTCGACGCACCATTGAACTCCTAGTGTGCGTTTTAGGGGAAGTGTGTCCAGGTCTAGGTCTATCTCTTTAACTCCCTCTGCTCTGTCTTTCTCGGGGATGCTTTTGATTACCTCTTTGCTGTTTGACAAGAACTTGTGAAGATTGAATCCCCCCTGGTGGCACATGGCTTTTACATTCTTGACCAATTCTACTGCTGATGCTGCTGTACCGACTGACTTTAAACCGTCATCTACATAGAAATCATTTCGCATGAAGTCGGCTGCTTGTTCACCGTATTCTCCCTCGAAATCATTCGCGGTTTGCTTGAGCGCAAAGTTGGCACAGCTCGGTGATGACGTCGCGCCAAACAGGTGAACTGTCATGCGGTAGTCTACAGGATCCTTAGAAAGATCGTTCCCTTCCCACCAGAGGAAACGAAGCAGGTCACGGTGCTCGGGATTGACGTGGACTTGGTGGAACATGCCCTCAATGTCACATGTCACAGCAACAGGCTCTTGTCGGAATCTTAACAAGACACCAGTAAGGTTGTTCGTCAGCAGAGGACCTTGCAATAGGTTCTTGTTCAGGGATTCGCCATTGTACTCTTGACTGCAGTTAAAAACGATTCTTAGCTTATTCTTCTTTGGATGTCTTGTTCCGTGATGATTAATGTAAAATGTCATGCCGGGCTTCTCATCAGTACCGCGTGCAGCCCTTTCGGCATAGCCGTTTTTGATCATGTCTGCCATGAACTTCATATATCCTTCTTTATATTCTTCGTTACCCGGCGACGTAAACCGTTTCTTGAGGTGGTACATGCGTCGGACGGCGTCACCCCTATTGTTAGGGAGACTTTTAAAGCTTTCCTTCAACGGGAGTGGAAGTTCGTAGTGACCGTCGTCACGTCTGTGTATGCGCGTCTCCGCGATGTTCAGAAACCTCCTGTCTTCTTTAGAGAGACCTTGTTGAGTCGAGTCCTTATTTTCTGCAAAGTCCATCTCAAGCATTTGCTTTACATAGCAGGGACTTATGATTTCTTTCGTCTTGTCTTCCAGGATAAAATTAACGTGACTTGTTTCGGGCGTGTTCTCGTGTGCTATAATTCTGTTACACGTTGCTACGCCGTCCTCGTCTAGGTGGGTCTCTGAGGGGTTGGCCGGTCCGATAATGCACCAACCAAGGAGTGTTCGGACTGCGTATGGATCTTCGCTTTTACCAGTAATCACTTCCCTTGGTTTAGTCGCCTTCGGGCAGTTTGATCCGATCAGTATTCCAACGTCGAGTTTTTCGTCTAGCGGCGGTATTTTGTCCCTTATTTTCTTCAGGTGTTGCCACCTGTCTGCTACTACTGGGGTTGGGATTTGGTCCTTTCTGGATGGGATTATGTCTCTTGCATACGCCTTAGGGAGTTCGACTTGCGCGCGCCTGTCTGGACGTTCCACTGTCAATCCATCGATTCGGGTTACGGGTATTACTTTGCGGCCGTGCATTGTGCTTAAATTGAGACTTGTGTCGACTCCTTCGACTCCAAGCTCGCTCTTTACTTTATTTGTCACGAACGTCGTGTCACTAGCGTCATCCAAAAGTGCGTACGTTTTAATTTCCTTGCTGGGATTATCCTTATGGTACAGGACTACAGGTACGATTCGACACATGATGGTGGCGTTCGATGTACCAACAGAACTGTGGGTGACGCTGGCAGCGTTTGAGTGTGCAGACTCGGCAGCATGGGCTGGCTGTGAGGGTTGGGGTGGATTGTGTGACGACTGAGTGCTTGACGGAGTTTGCTCGCTGTGTGTCTTTGTCTTCAGAGAAGCTCCGTGTAGCAACGTGTTGTGACGGTTTCCGCACACACCACAGGTTTGCTTGGATGTGCAGTTAGAGGAAATGTGACCCGCTCCGAAGCATTTGAAGCATAGGCGCTTCTCAACGACGAGATCCAACCTCTTGTCTGCAGCGGCCTTGATAAAATTGCTGCACTTCGTTATTGTATGTTTGCCATTGCAGGCTGGGCAGGACTGCTCGCGTCCCGACGTAGCGGCTGATTGTTGCCGTTCGGAATGTTCTACTGGAGTGGCAGAAGTGACCAATGATTGGCTTGGGTTGACATTTCGATGGCGTGGGTTGATCCCACCTAGATACTTCGACCCTGCGCCACGGTTGTTGTCTCTGGCTGGTCCGTTCCTTCTCCTTTCTCTCTTAAGTACGTCTGGAGAAAAGATCGGATCGTTTGCTACTTCGGCTTCTTGTTTGACAAACTTGACAAAGTCCGTAAAGACCACGAGCCTTTTTTCCTTCACTTGAGTGTCATGAGCGGACCTACACCACTTGACGCCCGAGTATGACGGCAGCTTAGCAGAGATGGACTGCAGGATCTGAGTAGAATCTAGCTCCGACATAGATTTCATAGTCTTCATAGCCTCTTCACAGCGCACCAAAAAATCGGAGAATTCCTCCAGTCCTTTACTATCGCCATCACTGATCTGTTGCCAGCCTCTAAGTTTCTTTTTGTAGTCTTCGGCTACCACCACCGGGTTTCCAAAACGCTGATCGAGCAGTTTCCGGGCTTCGCTGTAGGCGGTGTCTGAGTTTGTCGCCAGGAAACCTTTAACCACCTCGTTGGCCTTGCCGGTCGTATATTTTTCTAAGAAGAACAATTTGTCCTTATCGGCGGGGACGTTGGCGGCGATAATGCTATCAAATGCGGTCACGAAAGCCGGATATTCGAATGAGTTGCCGGAGAAAGTCGGAGGCTCCTTAACTGGGAGGTGAAAGGTCTTTTGTTGATTGATTAGCGCTGAACTTAATTGCGTTTGTTGGGTTTGAAGATTGACCAGTTGATTAAGGGCGAAACTTATACTGGATGATTGTTCAAAGTTCTGCAAACTATTTACTGGTTGCTGGCCAGAGTTATCCGGAATCGTTGTAGGCACAAAGGGAGGGCTTTTCGGACTCATTTCCTGTTTTTCAATTTTTGTCGTGGCGGCTGTCGCTTGTTGAGGGCTTATCTCCTTATCTTCCGGCTTAATCTCCTGTTTTATTTGTGTGTTCAATTTGCATTCTTCATCTAGAATTTCTTTGAACGCGCTTTCTTCTGCTTTTGCGAGCGCATACTCCTTTTCTAGTTGAATGCGCCTGAGTTCGTTTTCCCTTTCCAGAAATTCCATTTCTATTTTGGCCTTGGCTGCCTTTGCCGCGGCGTCCGCTCTAGCTTGTGAAACGGAACGCGGGGACGACCTAGTCGACCCTTTAGATGACTTGGATCTTACTTTTGATCTATGGCTTGACGAGGCGCTAGATTTGGTGAAAAGCGATTCCTTCTCAAGGCGCTGGATTTGTTCGCAAAGTTTCATTCTTTGTTCGGTAAATTCTCGATCCCTAACGTCATACCACTGATAGGATTCTTCCTTTTCTGTAGGACTATCCAACAGACTTTCGTATGTGTAGCATGCTTGGTTAAAGGCATCCTTTAAAGAATCTAATTCATTGCGTTCAACTTCTAAAACTTCTAATTCCGTCTGAGGATCTTCACGCAGTGTCTTAATGTGATCTAACTTTCTTTTGAGATTTCGGAAAGCTGTTTCCTTTCTTTTCGCTCTCAACTCTTTTAGGAAGCTCTTTCCTTTCTCTGAGAGCTTTTGTTTTCGCTTTGAAATTTTGACATTGAGTTCTGACTGAGCAACGGGCACGACATTTTCTAAGTCTTCATCAACAAATGACGCCGCCAGATCTTCCGGTGCGGATGCGATGCTCATTGTTTGTTGCGTGCTTGAAGTTCAACAAATACTGAAATACCGATGACCGATTTAGAACAGGCTCGATGTTTTACTGTAACGCCAGGTTCACGGCGACCGTTGAAAGGCTGAAAACTTGCGAGACAACCTGTCGCGATGAGGATAGCGTGTGTGGGAGATGCTTTACTAATCGAATAAAGCCAGAGATCACGGAAAACCAGCTATGATTGACGGTGATTTAATTGGCGATAAACGAACGTAAACTGAAATAATAGATTACAAGATGGCAAGAGTCACGAATCAATTTGCAAACATTCCGATCATACTTGCGCTGTGGCAACAGTTTTGCGGAAAGGCTCTTGAGAGAAATACAACTAAAAATCACGAATGATCCCAGGCAGATATACATACTGCCAACAGTCCTAATTACAATAGATAATAGCACTAAAACCTTGAAAGTAATAAAATTGCACGAAGCTATAAAACGTGCTTGCGTGAGCGTCATTGCAAGCGACGTGGGAATGAACGAGCACGAAAGGGACTAACTAAATTACGAGAGATTAATAATAATAATAATAATAAACTTTATTTATCCACGGGATCCTTATCACTAAAAAGTGGTCTTCTAAAGAGCCGTGCGCATTAAACCTAGTACATAAAAACTAAGTGCTAAACTAAGTTAAGAAATTACTAATGTACAATAGCGGAATAAAAACTATCTAAAGTAGTGGCCTGCTTAGCCTCCGCTGACAGACTGTTCCATGTTACTGCGCCCCTATAACGAAAACTCTTTTTGAGGGCCTCAGTGTGGGCATCAAATCCAAGAAACGAGAAAACAGTTCCAATTCTTTAATGCTCACGCGATTTTTCTGATTCAGAAGTAATCCGAACGCATCATTGACACAGAAAACAATGACAATTGATAATGGTTCGACTGAAAGAAAGAAATTACAATAATTCTAAGAAACTAATGCACTATATGAAAATCACAACGTAAACAAAACTTACAAATATTCCTCTGATCCGGTTAAACGAAGAAAAGGCAGAAAATCTTGAATCGATGATGAAAATATTGAAAACAGTTGACTAGCGGGAGAGAGCACGCGGTGATTGAGAAAGGTGAACTGAAAACTGATACCTTACATGAATGCGCTATGAAGTGACGCAATGTCACGCGGTCACGCAATCGCGCGATGGAAAACTAAAATAAACCAAATACAATAGTTTGAATCTAACATTCCGGCCCCTAAATGCGACATAGGAGCATTTATGTTGAAGTGAATGATTCAAACTGGAAACTTAAAATATTGTCCTTAATCAATAAATCCTAAAAATGTCAATCAATTAATGTCAAATCCTTTTGATCAAGAAAAGTCACATCCAGGTTTATCGGGGGAAATTGTTCCTTTTTACGTCATGGACCAGGACCGTGATGCTTAGGTACTCTGGTGGAGTCTTGTCGCCTCTAGCAGTACAATCTTGTCGATGGGGCGTTCCAAGATTGAGGACTTTGTCTTCAGCTTGACTCTCCTAACAAGACCGTCCCCTTTGTTAGGTTTCACTTCTTGGATAAGTCCAAGGGGCCACGAGTTCCTTGGAGAGGATTCGTCTACTACCAGGACGACGTCTCCAACCTCGAAGTTGGTCGTCGATGTTCCCCACTTCTGCCTCTCTTGCAGGCTAGGGAGATATTCCTTGAGCCACCTGCGCCAAAACACGTCTGAAAGGTACTGGACCTGTCGCCACCTCCGACGAGAATAGAGGTCTTCCCTTTTGAAGGTTCCAGGAGGCACTGTAGCGCCAGATCGCAGCAGAAGAAGGTGATTTGGTGTTAGGGCTTCCAGGTCTCTTGGGTCGTCTGAGACCTTAGTCAAGGGCCTTCCATTGACGATTGATTCCACCTCACACATGAGCGTGGCAAGCCCTTCATCAGTGAGGACTTGTTCCTTTAGAAGAGCACTCATCACCTTTCGAATGGTGCGAATGCAACGCTCCCACACGCCACCGTGGTGAGAGCCGGCTGGGGGGTTGAATATCCACTGGATATTTCTTTGTAGGAGGAACTCTGCTATAACGTCGTGATTCCACCCATCAATGGCGTTTCGTAGCTCCTTTTCTCCACGTACGAAGTTTCCACCATTATCTGATCTCATCTGTTCGGGTTGCCCTCTTCTGGCGATGAAGCGACGCAGACTGTTGACGAAGGAGTCGGTATCCAAACTGTGTGCTACCTCGATGTGGATCGCACGTACGGTCAAGCAAGTGAAAATCACGCCATATCTCTTGACCTGGCTCCTCCCACGACGAACCAAGAAGGGTCCGAAACAGTCGACGCCGACATAGGAAAACGGAGGCTTGTCTGGGGTGACCCTGTCTTGTGGCAGGTTTGCCATTTTCTGTTCTCCAACTGGCGCTTGTCGCTTTCTGCAGTTGAAGCAGTCGTTGAGGGACCTTTTGACTGCCGCTCTGGCTTTGATGATCCAGAAACGTTCTCTGGTCATGGAGAGCACGTGTTCCATTCCGGAGTGTCCGGAGGCCTCGTGATAGAATCCGATGATCAAGCGGGTGACATGGTGAGATGCTGGCAGGATAATTGGATGTTTCGCATCAAGCTGAAGGGGTGCCTTCTCAAGCCGTCCTCCCACGCGTAGTAAGCCGTCGGTCAGCTGCGGGTCGAGCTTGAAAATACTACTCGATTTTTTGACTTGCGATTTCCTTGGCTTAGTGGCGCTTTCTCTTTCAACCTTGGCGCTTGCGAATTTTAGGGCGGCAATCTCTTCCTTGAAGCTCTCTTTCTGAACGTGAATAAAGATTTCCCGTTCCGCATTCTTCATTTCTTCTACGGAGATTGGCTTTATTGTGGTTGCCTTGTCGATGTCAGTGAGTCCTGACCTGCTACGATTGGCAGCCCTTCTCATACCTCTTCTACAGCGCAACATCCAGGCCACAAATTTCTTTAAACGATGCCAGCTGGAAAAGCGCTCGAATAGTTGACCGAGGTTCCATCCTGTGGCTGCGTCGGTAGAAAACACTCGCGGTTCTTTCTTCACCTCTGGGTCATTCTCTGCAACTGTTGATACTGAATACTGTTGACTTGGCCAAGCCTCTTCTGACTTCCAAAGAAATTCTGGGCCTTGTATCCAGCGTTCATTTTTTAGCAGGGCGTCGGCTGATAAGCCACGTGAGGCGTCATCTGCCGGGTTTTGCTTAGTGCCGACGTGTTTCCACTGAGCAGGTGAAGTGACTTCATGTATGGCAGCAACACGATTTGCCACGAAGGTGTGATACCGTTTGTCTTCATTCGCGATGTAGCCCAGGACGCAGGTACTATCCGTCCAGAAAATAGACTGATTGATTGGTATGCCAATTTCCTTCTTGATCATCTTGTCCAATCGTGTAGAAACTACGGCTGCGGAGAGCTCTAGACGAGGGATTGTCAACTGCTTCAGTGGAGACAACCGAGATTTGCCAATGATGAAGGAGCAGTGCACGTCGCCATTACCGTTGGTGAGGCGGAGATAGGTTACTGCGCCGTATGCATGCTGAGAAGCGTCGGCAAAATGATGCAGCTGACTGGAGGCCACGTCTCCAAAGTTGATAGGCTTGAAACAACGGTCGACTTTAAGGTCTTCGAGTTTGGGAAGCTCGTCTAGCCAATTCCTCCAACGTGCAAGGTCTTCGTCTGATACGGGATCGTCCCATCCAAGGTTCTTGCGACAAAGGTCTTGGAGCAATGCTTTCGCTGGCAGAATGAATGGAGCTGCAAAGCCTAACGGGTCGTAGACGGAGCTGACCACAGATAAGATTCCTCGTCTAGTTGCGGGCCTATCCTTAACGCTAATCTTGAAGCCAAAGGTGTCTGACCCCACGTCCCATCTGACTCCCAGAGCTCGCTCAATTGGCAGTTGATCGAGGAGAAGATCTTTCACGGATCCTGCTCTTTCTGACAAGGGGATTGAATCGATGACCTTTCGAGAGTTGGAGATCCATTTAGTCAAGCGGAAACCTCCTTTCGACAGAAGCGTACAGAGTTCGTTTGACAGTTCAGTGGCTTTGGTTTCAGACGGGACTGACTTGAGGCAGTCATCGACATAGAAGTTGTCTCTGACGGTATCAACTGCTTCCTTGCTGAATTCTTGCTGATTGTCTTCTGCCGTTCGCCGAAGACCGAAGTTAGCGCAGCTTGGTGATGATGTGGCGCCGAAGAGATGCACCAACATCTGGTATTCTTCTGGTTCACTGTTCAAGTCATTGTCTGGCCACCAGAGGAACCGAAGTGCATCACAATCATCGGGACTGACACGCACTTGGTGAAACATGGACTCAACATCGGCCATTAGGGCAACGTTCTCTTGACGGAAGCGCGTAAGGACCCCTACCAGGTTGTTTGTCAAGTCGGGTCCTTGAAGGAGTTGGTCATTGAGTGATGTTCCCTGGTGTTTCGCTGCGCAGTCGAAAACGACGCGGACTTTGCCTGGTTTGTTGACGTTAAGGACAGGATGATGGGGCAGGTACCACACCACACCGATGGGATTGTCTAGCCGTTCCTCAGGCACTTTGCGGGCGTGACCATTCTTCAGTAAGTCGTCCATGAACGCAGAGTATTTTGAATGGAGCTCTTGGTTCTTGAGGAGTCTTCTTCTTAACAACTTCAAGCGGTGTTCAGCTAACGGTCGGTTGTTCGGAAGGCTAGGTGGAGTACTCCTCCACGGTAAGGCTACTTCGTAATGACCTGCTTGCAGTTTGACAGACTGCTCCATGATGCTTGTTGCGTGCAAGTCTTCTTTAGACATCCCTGCGTCCTTGTCGTACGCTGAGTCGCTGAACTCTTGGTTGCAGAATCGTGTGAACTGTTGGCTGAGCTCATCGTCGGCTTTGATGACGTTCGCAGTGTGACGAGAGTTCCCCTTTCGGTCAAGAGGTCCGTTGAGGGTCCATCCGAAGACTGTTTTGACTGCGTATGGTCCCTTGTCCTTACTTCCTATCACTTGTTTAGGTTCGAGCGCCTTGGGAACATCATTTCCTATCAGTAGGCCAACAGAGGCGTCGATTTTTGGCAGCTTAATGCCTTGCAGGTAGGGATACCTGGTCACGTCCTCTTGTTGAGGGATGCTGTCTGTGCTAACGGGCAGCTGTGGTGTTGAGAAAACTGTTGGGAGCTCGACGAAGTTTTGTTCTTCTAAGTCGAAGACTTCGAGCTTGAAGACTGTGCACTCTGTCGGGCTATTCTGCTTCCCCAAGGTTGTTAGCGAGAGGCAGGTCGGTTCTCCACCAACTGCTAATGATTTCATGAGTTGGCGACTGCAGAATGTCGTGTTCGATCCACTGTCCAAGAAGGCATAGGTTAAAACCGGGGGGTCTGCACTTCTGGCTCTGACTTTGACGGGTACGATGGGAAGACCAATCGCTGATACGCCGGACCCAGTTAGGGCACATTGACTATCGCCGTTGACGTAACCGTTACTGTTTCCAGTCGCATTCCTATCGCCTCCACCAATTGGGCTTTCGTTAAGGAGGTTCCCGTTGCTCTGATCGGGCGACTTTGGGTGCAAGAACGTTGAGTGTTTTGTAGAACAGGTTGGGATCTTGCAATAACTGTTCTTCGGACAGGATTGCACCGCGTGACCAGTCTGGAAGCAGTTCTCGCAGAGCCCTTTCTTGCGCACGAACGTTAGCCTCTGTTCCACGGTTTGCTTCTTAAATTGACGACAGCGGGTCAACCAGTGGTCGCCCTTGCATAAATGGCACTTGGGCGTGGCCTTTGTTGAACTAGACCGGTCTTCATTGCTCTCGCTGACTTGCTCACCTCCCAGAGTTGCAAAGTTATCACTGCGTCTCGATCTGCGGTTACTGGGGGTTCGTCCTTGGTTCCTTTGTTCGGTGTTGATGGCGCCAAACACTGGGTGATTCAAAGCTCTGGCCTTCGATTGAACAAAGCGCGCAATGTCTTCGAATGAAATTTCTCTGTGCTTATTGTTGGTGATGTCATCGGCAACGTCGCGCCATCTTTGTCTGAGTTGATAGGGGAGCCTTTCCACGACCCTTTGCAGGCTGTCAGGGTTCTCGATCTTGTTGAGGCAGCCAATCTCTTTCAGGGTATTTTTGCAGCTCGTAAGGAGGACTGAAAACTTCTCGAGCGCGGGGCCATCTTCGTTCTTGATGGGTGGTCCGTTGGTGACTCTTGTTACGTAGGCAGAGGCGATTTTATAGCTTTGGCCGTACCTTTCCTTTAAAAGCCTGCGTGCCTCCTGATATCCTTCATCCGGTCGCATAGATAAACAGCTTTGCATGAGCTCTTGAGCGTCACCAGACGTGTATTGAACGAGGTAGTACAGTCTTGTGCTGCTGCTTTTCGTCTTGGCTTCGATAAGGTTTTCGAAGGAGCGAATGAAGTTGCAGTAGTTAACTGAATCACCATCGAAGGCTTGAACCTCAGCGTGAGGCAGGGTTAATGCTAACGACAGTTGTTGATGCTGTCCCAGTAGCTGTTGTAGCTGCTGGTCGCGATATTGCTGCATGTGCATAAGCTGCTCGTTGTGTCGTTGCTGTTGGCGCTGGATGTCGATCATGTCTCGCACGAACTTTTCCCCAGTGTCTGAATTAGTGGGAGATTGACTTCTTTCTTGTTTTACGCCCTCACGATCCGAGCGGCCATAGCTGAACTCTGGTTTGGGCAGGACCACAGGTGTCCATGGAGTTCCTTGTATTGGATCTTGTTCAAGCCTTTCTGATCTTCCTGGCACTTGCGGGACTTTGATGAAATCTTGAGTAGGTTTAACGCCTTCTGAGAATTGATCTGGTGGGCGTGGCTGAGTAGGAGGTGAAAATTGTGGGGGATCCTGAGACCGCATAGGGGATGGCTGTCGAATGTTCTGAGTTCCTTGTTCTGCCTCAGCGTAGACCTTTTCCTCAGCGTCCACCTTAGCCATTTCCGTTTGGAGCTGAAGTTGTTTCTTTCGCTGATCGAGGCGTAGTCTAGCCTGCTCTTGTTGTTGTTGGTGAGTTAAGTCATCGTATTTCAGCCTCAACTCTTCCTCCTGCAGATTCTGTTGTTGCTGTAGGGCGGCTGCTTCGGCAGCTAACGATGCCCTTTTTGCTGCGGCCACCGTTCGAGGACTGACGGCCGACGACCCGGCTTCTGACGAGCGCAGACTCGCACGTGACGACGCGCGTGACGATTTAGGGCGCGTTGTGCGTGAGCGGGATCCGGAACCTGTGTTGCTTATGGAATCTTGCGGGTTTATTTCGCTTTCCGACCCTTGGGTAACTTTGAATTCCGCCTTTGAAAACCACTCGTCGAGTGTTCTTTGGAAGTTGACGATTCGTCGATTCTCGAGTTCGAAATACTCGTGCGAGTCTTCAATTTCGCAATCGTCGTCGAGGGTGGCGTGATAATTATCGTGGGCGTCTCGAAAACGAGCGGCGATTTCCTCGAATTCTTGTGCCTTTTTTCGGACATCGGCGATGTTTTCGCAGTTCGTGAAGCACTCAGTTAATTCCTTGATCTTTTTGCTGATGTTTGCCTTCGCAGCACTCCTCGATCTGCGGAATTGAAGAGATTTCTCGCGCTGGATTCCATCGTTGTCGAGTGTGACATTAGGTCGCCTGTCGCGAGTTGAATGCGTTGCTTCCACGCTTGAATTTTCGGCCATAATTCATCAGATATTTTCGAACTAATGTGGGCATCAAATCCAAGAAACGAGAAAACAGTTCCAATTCTTTAATGCTCACGCGATTTTTCTGATTCAGAAGTAATCCGAACGCATCATTGACACAGAAAACAATGACAATTGATAATGGTTCGACTGAAAGAAAGAAATTACAATAATTCTAAGAAACTAATGCACTATATGAAAATCACAACGTAAACAAAACTTACAAATATTCCTCTGATCCGGTTAAACGAAGAAAAGGCAGAAAATCTTGAATCGATGATGAAAATATTGAAAACAGTTGACTAGCGGGAGAGAGCACGCGGTGATTGAGAAAGGTGAACTGAAAACTGATACCTTACATGAATGCGCTATGAAGTGACGCAATGTCACGCGGTCACGCAATCGCGCGATGGAAAACTAAAATAAACCAAATACAATAGTTTGAATCTAACACTCAGTGTTCGGACGCGGAATAAACAGGTTATGTTGCGCACCTCGAAGATTATGTCTGTGGATGGTATTAACGCTGGCGAATTTATCAGACAGGTATTCGGGTACAAGGTTATTTACAGTTTTGAACATTAAAGATTTCAGTTGTTTTTCACGTCTGTCAGCGAGGCTATTCCATTTAAGGGCATGAAGAATCTGGGCAGATCTGGTATCCCAACTAGAACCTGTTATTATGCGTGCAGCCCTGTTTTGTAGTTTCTCTAGTTTTTGGCTGAGGCCATTACCGATGCAGCCCCAGACAGCGCTGCAATAATCGAGATGCGGAAGAATCAGTGACTTGTAAATTGTGACTAGGGTACTCTGGGGACATATCGGTCTTAGTCTCCTCAGGGCAGCAAGTACTTTAGCAACCTTACCGACGACTTCGGAGATGTGAGCTTCCCACGAGAGTGTTTCATCAACCTGAACGCCTAGGCATTTGTAATTATTGACTCGTTCAATTGAATGCCCATCAAGGCATATGTGAGGTTCACTAGGGAGCAAGGAGATTTTGTGCCTTGTACCTGTAAACAGACACTTAGTTTTGAGGACATTAAGACTTAGACGGTTAGAATCGAGCCATTGTTTCAGATTACCTAAATCGTGAGTCAGGGATGAAAACAGCTCATCAGGGTCTTTGGAGGCAAACGTAAGATTAGTGTCGTCGGCGTACATCGCCACATCTGATAGAAGGTTACAGTTTGGGAGATCGTTAATGTACAGTAGGAATAGTAGGGGGCCGAGGATTGAGCCTTGAGGCACCCCGCAACTTATGAAGCTAGTTTCAGAATTTACGTTGTTTATAACTGTAACCTGAGTTCTATCAGAGAGGTAGTCTCGGAAAAGATTAAGACTTGCACCTTTAAACCCATACAGCTCCAATTTTGACAGAAGGATCTCATGGTCAATAGTATCAAATGCCTTTTTTAAATCAATAAACAGAATGGCATTTGTCAAACCATCGTCAATGTTAAGATACCAATTGTCTGTGATATCAATAAGAGCAGTAAGAGTAGAGTGCATAGGTCTAAAGCCAGACTGATATTTCGAAAGTAACTTATTGTCATTTAAATATGTATATACCTGATTAAAAATGGCTTTTTCAAAGAGCTTAGCTATTACAGAAAGTACAGAAATTGGCCTGTAATTGGCTGGGTCAACCTTCGAGTCAGCTTTGAAAATTGGAGTTACTCTAGCACTTTTCCAGTCTTTGGGAATGATTCCAGTGGAAATAACTAAATTAAAAATGTGTGTCAGGGAAGACGCAATGAGTGAAAATGATAACTTTAAGAGGCAAGTTGGAATACCATCGAGGCCATCAGCCTTGCCTACAGGGATATCATTCACAAGTTTGCGCAGTCCGTCAGTAGTAAGTAATTCAAGCTCGAAGGTGCTCTCACAAGATTCTACAAAATCACGAAAACTGACTCGAGGGGGGTTTATGTTTGCCGCCAAATTGGGGCCAATATCGGTAAAATGCCTGTTAAAAGCGTTGCTTAGCTCATGGGGGTCCGTTATTACCGTGTCACCAATAATCAGTTTTGACGCCGGGGCAGAGTTTTTCTTTCGCGATAATACTGTATTAATACCATTCCAAGTCGCTTTTGCTTTCCCAACGTTATCCTTGAAGTAAGAATGATAGTAATTCTTCTTGCAGGCCTTAATAGAATGGTTTACTCGATTCTTAAGTCGTCTGTACTCCGCCCATTTTAACTGATCATTGGTGACGGTTGCAATTCGCTTTATTCTGTCTCTTTCCCACATCAATCGCTTGATTTCAGGGGTGAGCCAGGGAGCCTTAGAGTTTCTGACTCTCCTTTTCTTAACAGGTGCATGAAGGTTGGCTACTGCTATGAATGATTGTTTCCACACCTCCCACGCTCTAGTAGGATTATCTATTTGCTCTATTATGTCCCAAGGTACCAGCGCCATGTCATTCATAAAGTTATCGGGCACAAAATTTTTGTATTGTCTCGATTCAATGATTCGCGGGAACGACCTAGGGCATGTTAATTTTCTAGAGACATAGATTAAACTGTGATCGCTGCAACCAATGTGAGACACGCCTGATGTAACAAATTTGTCGGGCTCATTGGTGAGAAATAAGTCGATAAGTGATTTAGAACTTGAGGTGACACGTGTAGGCTCCTTAATCAATTGAGCATATTGATACGATTCACAGAGTTCAATAAGGTGTTTAGTTTCATTAGCTCGGGTAACTGCCGTCATGTCACAGTTTAAATCACCTAGTATATTTGATTCAATATTTT